>ML777514.1:1442984-1466405 GCA_009831015.1 Picea engelmannii
CAACTAAGTCTCCAACAAGATTTATATATAAGGATTTTGTTCCATCTAAGATAATATAATGCTTTGTAACTTAAAAAAAATATGAAATATAGAATACAATCAATATCTATGTATATACAACATAACAATTATTAAATAGAAGAAAATAAGAGAAAACATATCTTACAGAAAGAATTGAAGAATAAATAACTAGTTTCTCATCAATTTTACCTAGAACAAATATTGTAAAATTTAATAAAAGTAGATTAACTAAACATCTCATAATAATACATTGCATTTTCCATAAACATATAAAAACTTTTATGTAAATTCCTTAAATTCATTAAAAAAATCATCAAATTTACATCTAATAAATATTTTATAATTTAATAAAAATAGATTAAATAAACATTTCACAATAATAAACTATATTTTCCATCAACACATAATTTTTTTTTTATAAATTAATAAAAATAAATTAACTATACATCCCATTCTAATATAATATATTACCTTCATTTCTATGATATTTTCCAACAACACATAAAAACATTTTTAATAATTTTTTTTTTTTTTTTTTAATAAATTAATAAAATTAGATTAACCATGCATCTCACTATAATATATTACCTTCTCTATTTCCATGAGAAAGAAGATATTGACATTAACTTCCCTTTAATTTTTATCTATGTAAACACATTAACTTCCCTTTAATTTTTATCTATGTAAATAGATTAACTTCCTTTTAGTTTTTATGTATGTAAACACATTATTATGTAAACACATTAACTTCCTTCCACTTACTTTTTATCCTTGGAAATACAAAGTAGAGTAGTAGATAAGTATCAATATTAATCCCTTGTTTTTCTATTCAAGGAGTAACACCATTTGGAAACACGGGTGCCTCGGTGTAATCCGTGTATTCAAGCCAAGAAAACACTAAAAAAAATGTATGATAAGTCATATGTAATCCTAGATGGGCTGGGATGTTGAGAGGGCCTAAGGACAGAAGATGCAGCGAAAGAGGACATAGCATGAGAGCTAATGTATTTTTCGGAGGATAAAGAAAGACAAGAGGGCATTTTTGGATTAAAGAAGTATCTTTATAAGGCACACGGTTAAGAGAGGAAAGGAGGATAGACGCTGATTAAAACTCTTTTGGTAAGAATATGGTGGAAAACCTAGCATCCTATTTAAGGTGGCTTGTTTTTTTTGTTTTGATTTTGCATTTGGGTGATTAGATATACACAATACAAGTTAGTCACAATCTATCACCTAAGGTTAACAATGACAAACTATACATTTGATAGTGTGAAGGTGGGGTTATAATTCAATGCTAGCATAATTAATGTTAGACTAATGCTCATTGATATTTTTGGATATAAACTGTGTTAAGAGTTTTGAAACGTCCAATATTTTGAGTCTTCTTTCCCCGACGATGGGTGGAGTGTCCACTCAAAATTTTGGACGTTTCAAAACTTTTAAATGCATCTAGTTTTCCTACACAATGCAATCATGTTTTAATGTAGTAATTGTACATAGTCTAAAGAAAAAAGTTAAATTAAATATAAAACACTTGAAATTGGTAATAATGTATTACTTGTACATAGCTTAAAACCAACCTTAACTAACATTTTTAATGGAGGTATATGCTAAATAAATTTATAGTAGAAACATCATGCTAATTAAAATTAATGTAAGACTAAAATTAGATAAACAAGATGAGTAGTGGAATAAAACATTAATTTATTAATTTCAACTAAGATTGGATAAACAAGATGAGTTATGGAATAAAACATTACTCTATCTTAAACAAACATGGAAGCTTTGTTAAATATCATCTAATTATTCACTCAATATTTAAATATTCAAATATATTAATATAAAAATATGTTTACTATTAATAATGTTAATAATGGTAGTTATTATTATTTATTAAAATCATATTTTATATGTAAAATTTTTAATATTTTTTAATTAAAATTTTTAATAACTTAATTTATAATATATTTTCTTATTTTCAAAAAAATGATAATCTCATAAATATTTTTAAAATGTTTGATATTTCTTAATCAATATTTTTAAAATTTTCCATATTTCTTAGCTAAGAGTTAATTCACTTATATAAAAATGCAATTTATAAATTTATAATATATTTTTATAATTTTACAAAATCCATAGAACCATAAAAACATGTTTTATATATTAATCAAAAAGTTTAATATTTTACACATTCCTTGTTCACGTACTCACCCTACTTTCATTAACATGATTTTGTTACTATATTCGAGATGGATTTCCCATATTCTCCTCGTAAAAGAGTACACTAGATGTTGTGGTATGGTAATAAACAAGAAAGGTAAACCTTATCAACTTCTTAATGTTGTGGTATGGTAATAAACAAGAAAGGTAAACCTTATCAACTTCTTAATATGGTCAAACATGAGTTAGTATTTTATCAAATTTCATATATTTTTATCAAATTTCATTTCAAATTAATAAAGCTCGATGATTTTTAAGATTCAAAATAGAAACTTCAAACCAGATTTAAAACATTTAACTTATATGTAAAATAGAGATATTAATTGGTAATCATATTATGTCTTTTATTTAGTATTTATGATAGGAAATTGTACAATTAAAATTATAAAATAATATTATTGTCTCTTTAAAATATGTATTAATATTAATATTAATATATAGAGAGGGATTATTATAATTAATTTTAATTTGAATATTTTTTTAACAATCAATAAGAATAAGAAATAGTGTATTAATAAAGAGTTGAGAAAAGTTCAGAAGAAAAAAGTAGAGAATTGTTCTTCATTTCACAAACCCATGGAGGATTACAAGTGAGCCTCAAACTGTGGGCCTAGTAATAATTTAAATGCAATTTTTTTTTCTAAAAATGTCTAGTGTGGATTTTATAGTAATTATCTTGATATAATATGAACCTAAAAAACATAAGTATATATTACTAAGAAGGCCAAAAGATAGTGTTGTCAATTTAGAGGATATGTTGAATTAAATGGCATCTTTGTTGAGGTTGTTGCTTCTATGAATTTAAAATTGGATCACTTGAATATATTGATAAATAAATTTTGAAAGAGAGGATTAGACTATAATGCCTACACCCAACTGTCGTTGTTGGAAGAATTCACTAATGAATATTCTATGTTCCTTCAATTTAGATTTAACTATTGTTATATGTTTCTTTTGTTGCAGAAGAATCCCCATGAAAACTTTCTCGAAGGGACTCAAATTAGGTCCCTCCTCCCTTAATTTTTATCAAATTAAAATAATTTGAGTTTCATGTCCATCCAAAGCTTCATCGTTGTTCTTTAGAGACAATTTGTTATCTCATAATTCTTTGTAATCCATGAAAACTATGCTCCAAACTTGAAAACCAAATTGAGAGATGGGGGTAAACTAAAAACTTACAAACAAGGTGTTACTAAAGTGGTCTCACTGAGACTGACCCTTGAATCTAGTATAATTCCAAGCTTATAAGTTTAAAGATGAATAAGAGAGCCCCCTCCCAAAGTAAGTGAGGAAAGGTACTGTAAAAAATCCACCAGTGAAGGAATTATCCACAAGAAAATGAGTGGCTCTTTGAAAGGAAAAGTCAAACCTAGAATCCAACAAACATAAACCCTGATGAACTGAGGATGCTCTGAAGGGACCAAAGAAAAATCCCACACCTCCAATTGACCAAAAAAGATATCCAACACTAAATATGGTTGCAATCTTAAGGAAGCCTGCTCGATGGAACCAAAGAAACATTGAAACTTGGTTACTGAGTTCCAAATATCAAAGAAAAGTGACTAAGAATCTACACAATTCTTTGAGATGACTAAGATCAAAACATTTGAAATCCTATAAGTTTTTGATACTAGAATGCATGGTTGAATACATTAATATCCCACATTGATTCCCTTAATCACCTAATAATAATTCAAGAGTATGCGTTGGTTGAAAGGAGTTGCATGCACAAGGTTATCGTGAGCCCCATCATGTATAGAAAACACGCCGAGACTTTATGAGAGGGTATTTAACTACACCAGTTGGACATATATATTCAATTACAAGGGTACCAACCATACAATTTCCAACTTCCTAGGTCTCCCTTTAATTCGACTATCATAAAGTAGAACCAAATTCCCTTGTTCCATATCTATGTTTTTAATGTCTCTAATGTCTCTATCATGCCACTCATTTTGTTGTTGCTTATGGACCTCTTTTTAATGTCTCTAATGTCTCTATCATGCTAGTCATTTTGTTGTTTCTTCTCGACCTCTTGATGGTGGAGTGCAGTGAATTTTTCTTCTTCTAACTTATTTAATTGGTGGAAGCACTCTTGTGTGCCCAATGTAAAATCATATCTAAGGATAAATGACACCATTTTTACATTTGTCCAGAAGTGTAGCGGAACTAGAACTTCTTTCCCATATACCAACTTGAAGGGTGTGTGGTCGGTTGATCTCTTATAAGCAGTTATATTGGCCCATAATACTATTGGCACTTTATCATCCTAGTCATCTTGGTCAAATCCACAAATCTTCGTCAATTCTTTGCACAGATTCTTATTGAACAATTTAACTACCCCATTTGCTTTTGGAATATAAGTGGATTTTGTTTTGTGGCCGATCATAAAATTATGTAGCAATATTTTGATTTTTCCATTGACAAAATGTGTACCTTGGTCATTGATGATAGTTAAAGGACATATGAACCTTTTAATAATGTTTTCATAAATAAATTTAGCTTCAATTTCCTTTCTAGATGATTCGACTAGCTCCACCTAAGCCCACTTTGTCAAGTGTTTGACTGCTTTGATTACAAACTTTGCTTCCGTCCATATGGCTCTTTGGGGAAATGGGATAACGAAGTTGATTGCCCAAATTTCAAATGGTAAACAATGATTTAACAAGTGTAAGTGAATCTCATCTCGCCTTGATGGTAGACCCATACATTAGAAAATGTTGCATTTTTTCACTTTTGACTGATAATCTTTGTGTAGAATCGGCCACCAAAAACCAACCTAGATCATTTTTCTTGCAGTTGTGTCTTCTTGGTAATGGTCTTTGTGTCACCATCATTATGTGCTTCCTCCATTTTCCCTTCCCATTCATTATCCATGGAATATCTTCTTAATATTTTCTCGAGTCTTGGATTATATAAAAACCCATTCATTAATGTAAAAAAGGTAGCCTTCGTTGCTAAGATTTTCTTCTTTTCTTTACGATTTATTCAGGTGCCTTCACTTCTTACATAAATTGGACTATGTCTCCAGATTTCATAGGGGGAGCTATGACTTGAAATATATGAGAATCCAGTAACTCGTCGTCTGTCCCTGTCGAGTCTTCACCTGTTTCAAGTCGATATAGGTGGTTAGGCCCGACAATGTTTTTTCTTCGTCAGACGATTATGTCGAATTCAAAATTTTGGAATAATGAGATCCATTAACATATTATTACTTTAAGCACAAATTCTTTACTAATTATTTTAAATCCTGGTGGTCAGTGTAGAATGTAAATGGGTTTTCCAATAAATAATCATAGAACTTCTGTAGAGAAAATATCATTTCTAATAACTCTCTTTCTTTGGTGGAATAGTTTCATTTTTTCATTTTTGAGCAAAAAATGGCATATGCATTTGGATGGTAGATTGTGTCATCGTCTATTTGAGCCAATACTACACCGACAACCACACTAGATGCATCAAAATGAACATGAATCTCAAGATGGGGGCTTCTACCAATTTTCTTTGTAGTGTTTCTGAATACTCATTGTATTCCCGAATCCATATGAAATCGACATCTTTTCTGAGAAGTTCGTCAATGGGAAAAGTAATATCGGAATAGTTCCTTGTAATTTTTTATAGTCTCTAGTACGCCTCAGAAATATTTTTATTTTTATTTATTTTTTGAAGGTTTAAACTCAAGAATGACTTTGATTTTTTCCATATCTACTTTTATTCCATCCTTGCATACAACATGGCCCAATAGGATTCCAATGGGTGTGACAAATGTGGATTTCTTTATAATTAGGGACATATGGATCTATCAACGTCGTTCAAGCATCATTCAGATCCATAGGAAATGGTATTTAAGAATGTTGTAAATAGTCCAATTGCTAAAGTATATGGACATGGTATTATAAATGTATACTTGAAATGCCTTCACCAAATTTATTGAGAATACCGTTGGAGAATTGTTTAGTCCAAAAGTCATAAATTTGTATGCAAATGAGCTAAACTCTGTGACAAAGGTTTTTTTTGGTTGATATTCCTCAACAATGGGAACTTTATTGTACTCTAAAAAGTGATCAGTCAATGAGTAACACTTTGCCTTGCCAATTAATTGATTATTTCATTAAAAAACTACATTGGAAATGGATCTATGATAGAATGATTATTTAGTCCTAGAACATCAACACAAATTCTTAGTTTCTTTGAATAGTTTCTTCTTTGGCTAGAGAATCATAGGAATATCCCACTCAAATTTTCTGATTGATTAGATGATGTTAGAAGCCAACATCCCTTCAATTTCCTTCTAAACAATTGGTTTATACTTATGTGCCAATTTGTAAGGACATTTTTTTATGGGCTTATCCACTTGTACGAGGTCAATTTTCATCTCCCCATTTCTTTTATGAGTATTTTTAAGTCTTTGTAATCTTAGGTGAATACATCTTGATACTCTCTTAATAAGTCAACTATTTATGATTTTTACCTTTTCATCCAATAGTCGTCTATTTAGGCCAATTTTGGTCAACCATCAATCAATATGTGGAATACTGGAAGATTTATTTTTGCATGCATTCATTCAGGTGGCTTTGGATCATCGAGTTTACACTCCCCTTCTTTGACTTCTGTATAGGTAGGGGGAAATCTAACTTTTCTGATTTTTTCTTGTTTTCCTCAGATACTTTTAGCATTCTTTACGTATTGAATTACTTAATGATTTTTTCATTTACATAAAAATATATTTTTAGGAGAGATGACATTATCCGTGTCCAGTCGATGAGCTATTTGGTTGACTAGTTGGTGGCTCGACATGAAATTGCAAGTCGAAGTCAACCTGATGTCGACTTGCACCTTTCCTTTTTTGTTAATTTTTTTGGGGTTTGGTTTTTCAATAAAATATTAAATATCTTGGACTCCTTTAACTAGGAAGGCCTCTTCTGGCCTAAACTCAAAATATTTTATAATTTTTTTTTTAAGTGTGTCCCATGAGAATGTTTCACCCTGATCTTTCTCTATTTTATGCCATGTATAAGGTATACTATCTAATGTTCTTGGTAACATATGGGGCCACACTCTCTCACATTTGTATCCAACCCTTTTCCATTCATTTTCACATTAGTTAATGTGGGCTACATGGTCTAATTTGGGCTTAAAATAGGGTATGGTAATTTTCGCAGATAGTTTTTTTCCTCCAAACCATTCCACAAAATATGTTGTGGTAGTTTCCCATGTTTGTAATATGGGAGCATGTGTTTCCCACCATCGAGATACCTAGTTGGTGAATGGTTGTACAAGGTTATTCATTCTTCCATGCTCTCCAAAAAAATTTGATACCTCGTTGATATGGTTCAATGGGGTATTTCTTTCTTTGAATTTGATTGGAGCCACTAGCCTAGATTTTAAATCAGTGGGTAGTAAAGACTATGTTTGTTTGATCTTGTTTTCGTATAAAACATGGATTGCTTTGATTGAGAAACATGAGTGAAATTTATTAATTGGTATGGCCTCGATTGACCAACATTCCCTTTCACTTGACTCATAATTTTCTATTTTCCAGTCATATAACTCAATATTTGAGTTTTGATCGATCGACAAAGGTGATCCTTGTAAAATTTATCCCTAAGCGTTAGGCTCTACATTGTTTTTTCTTATTGCATAAGCTGATATGATTTTTTACCTTCCACTTCCTCATTCCATGCTTCAACCCATGGATTTACTTCGTTTGAGTAAAGAGGACTTACTATTTTTTGTAACGACCCCATTGTTATGACTACGGGCGAAGCAGAAGTGCAAATGTTTTTTTGGGTTAAGAGGCAAGAAGGTAATGATGACAAAATTTAACTACACCACTAACGACGAACACAAGCACGCAGTCCATGCAACATGCAACTATGGCTCCAGACACTGGCACAAGGTCAACTGGGCAAAACATGCATAGAACAACAAGGAGGAACGACTACTCGCCCGACGCAACCAAGAAACACCTATCAGCTAAGGGACAACATCCCCCTCTTGACAAAATGACCAATGATGATCAAGACTAGAACCTCAAGGTGCGCAAACCAAATGTAGGAAGGTGTTCCACCAATGCGCCAAAAGCAACCTACAACGCTCGACAACACTCACATAGACGCACCGACTCCGGCCAAGCTCTCGTTCGACGCTATCCAATAGCGCATGCCATGATCCCCTCATTAGGAATCATGTCGTCCCCCATGATAGAAGCATCAATAACCTTGGCACCACACATCCTATCTGGACTGAGGACTCTAGGTAAATCCAATGCGCTAGGAGTCGAATACCGATAAGAAAACCACATATCAAATTTTAGCAAGGGAATACTACTACTAGTTAATAAATGGAAATTCTAATTTAATCTTAATACAGATCTGAATTGCAAGTCTAAATTTACAAATTAGACACTATTACAATAAAACTAACATTAATACAATCTAATTTAATCATTAATTATGATCTAAATGGGCAATTCTAAATTAATCCCAAATTTTAATCTAACTAGCAATTGTCATCATATAACAACATTAACCATTTCCATGCAGAATGCTACAATGAAACACTCATTAATACATTAAATTACACCATGTTGTCTATCTATACTAACCGTACAAAAAAGACAACTCTCTATTAACATTAAAAGAATCTGCTAAGAAGTGAAAATGCGATTAAAGCCATATACATTCAACGAGAAATTAAAGCCATATACATTCGATGAGATTTACTGCCATATGCATTTAATGAGATTTAAGGCCATAAGAATGATCATAATTAATGTTATTCAGATCCATTCAATGCAGTCGATGCCATTGTTAAACGAGATCCTACAACATAATTATTACTGCTAATTAAAATAGAGGGAAGTTGTCCAGAATCATAATGCCAATTATTAATGCTGTCAGGAAAAGAAAAGAAAACTCAGGGGTAAGAACGCCGAAGAAAATAGTTAGTTGTCTAATAAAATTGCTAAATTCGTTGTCATCAATGCATAATCAATTAGCAGGTTGTCTAACATACAAGGAAGATATCGTTGTCTGAAAAGATATGGTTGTCAAATAAAACCAAGAACAAGAGTTTATCCGGAAAATATAGTTATCACTCATTGTCTACTGAAGGATTACTCCATTACACATCGTTGTAGCTAACTCGCTGTCACAAATTTAACTGTGGTAAAAAGGATTTCAGGATTACTGACCCACCACAGTTCACTGCCTAAAATCAAGGCTACCTGTGACTAAATGCTATCCAAGTTCGTTAAGAAAATACAACCATACAATCACAAATCACAGAAGAAATGGTATTACAACAATTACATGGTTACAATAGCAGAGGTATAAGTGTCATAGAAGTTATATGGTCACCAATCGCAGAGGTATGGTGTCATAATAGATCATGGTTACAAATCGCAGAGGTATGGTGTCACAACAGTTATATGGTTACAAATCACAGAGGTATGGTGTCACATTAGATCATGGTTACAAATCGCAGAGGTATGGTGTCACAGCAGTTCATGGTTACAAATCGCAGAGTTTAAATCTTTCCATAATAAATTCGTTGAGTTTAAACATGCAAATAATTTCACTGAGGTTAAAACATTCAATAATTTAATTCGTTGAGTTTATATCCTTATAAAACATCCAGAAGTAAATTCACCTTAATCAATATACACTGGTTGTCTAAAAAGAAAAGCGTGTAGCTGTCAAGCACCTGACAATCTAAACAAGATGACCAGAAATAAAAATTTCGCTGGGAAAAATTTCGCCCCCAAATCAAACGAAATGTAGCCGAGGAAGTGGCAATTTCCAGGAAAACAAAATGAATAGTATTCTTAATCAAGCGACGAATGTAGTTTGGTAATGGAAAAAGCGCAGTCTTAACTAGTGGTGAAAAACAAAGTCGCAATCGTCTCCAAAAAACGAGTGCAAAGGTAAAAAAAAATGCAGGGAATGTCCAACAAGATATAAAAATGCAGAGTTAAAGAAAACTTCGCCATCAATCAAAATTGCAGGGTTAATTTAAATGCATCAAGGCACAAGACTACACACTACCTGGAACAAGAAACAAGGGTATACGACTGGAAGGAACATCCTTCGCTCATCATCCATGCACAAAAAAACAGGGCATTTATATCCATAGGTCTATTAACACCGAAGTGACGAATGTAGATCAAGCTCCTGGCTGACTGCTCAGGCGTGGAATGATGAGTTGGGGATGAAGGCAAAAATTTATAAACAAAAAATCATCACAAATCAACAAAACCATAGGACGGTCAAGACATGAAGGGATCGAGGCCATGGGAATCAATCAACAATGAGATAAAGGCTATGGGGGAAATTTCAGTCATCAACTAGAATGTGAAGACAATCAATTTCTTTACCTAATTAAACATACATAACTAAAAGCATAAATCATACTAACAATCTATGATGCAGAAATAAAGGAAGCGTACTGTAGCCCAAGTCGCCCGCTCTAAGTTGATGTCCCGCGCGCTCCATGCAACTCCCACTTGTCGATTGATGAGACTTCACCGGTACCTCCCAGCCAACGCTAGGGGTACTCTTCTTCCCCCTTAGCCCCCCGAGCCGCAAAGGGGCCACACACACTAACCAGAGAATCAACTAGCTCCCAGCTTGCCTCGCATGGCCGAGCGACCACTCCTCATCGAGCTGGGTATCCCAACTCCCACAAGCTAAGTCAGTCAAGTATAAATTTTTGCAACGTAACGTTACGCATAACAGGAGAAATCGATCATCCTCATCCTCCCTCCTTTATATAGATTTTCTAAGTCAATTACTTTCCCAAAATCCCTTTAAGTTATTGTTCAATAATTTAATTCATAATAATCATTCTCGTAGATGTGTCACCCATCCCCTTCATTGCACCAAAAATTAAATTCCTTAATGAATTAATTACCCCTATTTCCCTCACCCACCTAAAATCATTCCTAGAATTGCTCCTAGGTGTCCCCATATCCCCTTACAAGTTTTAATGACTTTCCCCCTTACTAATTTACTAGTTGAGTTTAATTTAGAAAGTTTTTAAATGCTAGATACCTTACTAAGTTAGACTTATTGCTTTTTCCTTGTGTTTCCCATTTCTTTTTATGTTTCCCATTTTTTCCTAGTTTCCTAATTCTTTTAAATTTCCCTCTTTCCCTTTTTATTTAAAACTCTATTTGGCAGGTGTACAAATTAACTTTTTCCCTTTTTCCTTTTTAATTAATAAATTTTAATTATAATAAGTGACAAAACAATTATTTCTCCCTTTTTTAAAATTTTATCCTCCAAAAGATTTTTATAAATTAAAAGAATTACTTACCCCCTTCTCGACACATGATTAATGATGATTATCCTTTTTATTTATTTATTTTTATTTCTATTTTTACATACCTATTTTTCTTTTACCACAAGCTTCACCTAGACCTAGATTTTAATTTTCGAGGTTGGGCGACATTTTATTAGGGAAATTGTTTTAAATTTTTCTTATCACGTTATTCGTCCCAAGGACATCTAGGTTTATTCATTTATTAATTAACAATGCGACGTTCCCTTCAGGACGCACTAGGTGCTCCAAGGGTGCCACTTGCCTCTTTCTGTTTCTCTTGCGTGATGTTCTCTTCAAAACACACTATGTGCTCCAAGGGTGCCACTCGCGTCTTTAAATTTTTCTTGCGCGACGTGCCCTTCAGGATGCACTACGAGCTCCAAGGGTGCCACTCACCTCTTGACTGACTTGGTAGACATAAAAAACCCCTGAGTCAATACTCCGCTAGGTGATCTTATGGGAGACTAAGGGCCTCTAAGGAAAAAGAACCTTACCTTATTACGTGCCCCTTAGAATCATCGTGAGAGACTATCATAGTCTACCCTCATGACATCGTGGGTCCTCTCGAACTAGGTAATCGTTAAACTACAATTTGAGCCATGATGAGAGTGCTAGTAGGATGTGGCAGGGATGTTGTCCACACCTCTCCCTCAACATATTTGGTAGTCGTGAGTCCACATATACTCCACATGTGAGTCTGGTCGACAAGCTATCGTCAACCTACATCATCAATGAATCATGTCAGAAATATATCCATAATCATATCATCTAATCAGATGCACTAATATCACATATAAAACAATCAAACCCCAATAGTTCACTCCCCGACTCGATCCGGAGTCCAAGGGGTTCCATCGATGCCTTTGCATCCTTGAGGTCCAAAATCCTGCACACTTAGTAAAATCGAGTCAATAACACCTGTCTATGTCAATGCAGCAAAACAACATGTCATGAACCCATAACGCCTCATAATCAAAATCAAATGCTTAATAGTATTTAATAATAATATGGATCACTTGCAAGCAAATGTCCTCAAAGAATAAGTTCGCTCAGTGTGCGCAAGAACATGATGTTACATATACCCCCTCTTGGTCTAAACTTCGTCCCGAAGTTTCACAGTATAAGTGCCAAATAATGTGTATCACAGTATCATAAGTCTATCTATAAAAAAAAAATGGAAATTGTTGGCGCATATCATATGTGTCCTCCCAGGTTGTCGAGTGCGGACTATAGTAGTTCCAGTGGACCTTGACCTGATCTACTATTCGACGCCATAGTCATCGAACACGATGATCCAGGATGCAGATCGTCTCAGCCATGAGCGCCCCCTCGTCCTATACCTACAAGGAAATCATGTCAATAACATGTGTAGGATCACTAATATAATGTCTCAAAATAGATACGTGAAAAACATCGTGCATACACCTCAAAGAATCAGGCAGGGCTAGTCGATAGGCCACGGGCCCCTTCTTATCCACAATCTCGAAAGGTCCCACGAACCTAGGAGAGATTTTAGCTCCCTTTCCAAACTTGATCAAACTCTTATGTGATTTAACCCGCAAGAAGACTCGATCACCAACCTCATAACTACGGTCGACACCGTGCACATTGGAATAACTCTTTTTCCGATCTTGTGCTTCTTTAATCCTTTGTCTTATTGTTTTCATTTTATCTTCCATTTCTTGGATCGCTTCTGGTCCCACTGAGACCCTATCCTCAAGCCTATCCCAACTCAAAGGCTTCCGACACAGTCGCCCGTAAAGAAAATCGAAAGGCGCCATCCTAATGGTGCTTTGGTAACTATTGTTATAAGCGAATTCTATCAGCGGCCCAACTCTTTTTTTGGTCCATCATGTACATGTGCAACATTTCCTCCAAGGTTTGGTTTGGTCGTTCGATTTCCCGTCAGTCTCTGGGTGATATGCAGTACTGAAGTTAAGTTGGGTTCCCAAGGCCTCTTGGAGACTAGTCCAAAATCGTCTAGTAAACACCGATCCTCGTTCGGATATAATCCTCTTAGGCATGCCATGCAGCCTCACAATCTCACTGATGAAAACTCTAGCTATGTTAGGTGCTTGATACATTGTTCGCACGGTAATAAAATGAGCACTCTTCGTTAGAGTGTCTACTACTATGAAAATCAAGTCATATCTCCTTGACATTAGTGACAACCCAACAATAAAATCCATCGAAATAACCTCCCATTCAGATTCTGGAATAGCGTGTGGTTGTAGTAATCTTACTAGATGTCTATGTTCATCCTTTACCTGCTGACATTCTATACATCTAGCCACATAGTTTACTATGTTTGGCTTCATTCCCTTCCAGAAGAATAAGGGTTTAAGGTCCTCCCTCATCTTCGTGACTCCCGGGTGAGCCATGTATACTTCTCTATGAGCCTCGCTTAGGATGAAACTCATCAACTCATCATTTGGTGGTACCTAAATCCAATTTTTAAACCTCAATAATCCATCATCGTTAAACGTAAATCCTTCAAATAATGGTACCATCATTGTGTTTTGTCCAATAAAATCCTCGACCTCTTTGTACTAGTCATCGCCACGCTGTAAAGTTTGAATATTTTGACGTAGATTCATTTGAAGAGGCAAGACTGAAAATATGCGTGGTCTCTGACTCAATGCATCTGCAACTCAGTTCACTGTTCATTTTATGTAGTGATCTTGAAGTCATACTCGCTAAGCAATTCCGACCAACACCGTTGTCGCGCGTTCAGGTCGCTTTGCGTAAATATGTGTTGTAGTCCACAGTGGTCCATCTTTAGTTCAAATTTTTGTCCAGAAAGGTAGTGTCTCCAAACGTTCAAGGCATATATGATGGCTAACAACTTCAAATTGTGCGTCGCGTAGTTCTCCTCATGCCTTCTCAGTTTCCTCAAGATGTAAGAAATCACTCGACCGTCTTGTATCAAGACTCTGCCTAAGCCTTTCTTGGATGCATTAGTGCATAACAAGAAGTCCGCATTCATGTCAGGGACCTTTAGTATCAGTACTGTTGTCAACAACTCTTTGAGCCTCCCAAATTCTTCCGCACATTTCTTGGTCCAAACAAACTTCTTGTTCTTCTTTTGCAATTCCGTGATCAGATTTTCTATCTTCGAAAATCCCTCGACGAACCATCGATAGTATCTTGCTAAACCCATGAAGCTACGTACTTCTGGGACGTTCGTCGGCGTAGGCCATTCCATAATAGCCTCGACCTTTGTTGGATCCATGACAATACCTTTGTTGGAGATGACATGCCCTAAGTAGTGAATCCTCGATTGATAAAACGAGCATTTGGAAAACTTCCCATATAATTTGTGCATGTGCTCGTCATGATCCTCGTCATGATCCTCTGTCGTTCGAGAGTAAATAAAAAATATCGTCAATGAATACCTGGATGAACTTGTCCAAGTAATCATGGAACACCCCATTCATATTACTCATAAATACCCCTGGGGCATTTGTCAGTCCAAACAGTAAAACAGTAAAATAGTAATGTCCAAACCTCGTCTTAAAGGCGGTCTTAGGGACATCATCCTCCTTGATTCGTAACTGGTGATACCATGATCGCAAATCGATCCTTGAGAACACTGTCACACCCTTCATCTGATCAAACACATCATCTATCCTCGGCAACAGATACTGATTCTTGATCGTATCACAAGGACAATTTGATACGTGGTCACAAAATCACAACTGGGTGACGTAATTGAGTTCCGTAAGCTCTGGAAGGTTCATATGACCAACGCCCATGCAACCACGGTGCCCATAATCTCTCGAAACAGGGGCTTTGAAAGTTGACCCCCTATGTCAGATTTTCATTGTGCCTCACTGAGCTAAACCCTAGTTCCAGAGATCCTCTAACAAACACTTTTATGGGCGACAAAATCAGAGGAGAGGGGTCCTCGTAGCTGGAATCCAACGCGAGGAGTCCAATAGAACTAGCGTTTGGTCGATCTGAGGCACGGTTTACATGCTATGGCGAGTTGCAAATCACCTCCTAAAGCCATTTAGAGACACAATGACAATTTGGTCCAGGGGAACAAAATTACAACCAGGGGACACAACTGAGTTATGTAAGCTCTGGAAGGTCCATATGACCAAATCCTATGTGACCACGGTTCCCACAATCACCCGATATAGGGGATTTGAAATTTGACCCCCTATGTCGAATTTGCATTATGCCTCACTGAGCTAAACCCTAGTTCCTAAGATCCTCTAACAAACACTTTTCTTGGAAACATAATCACAAGAGAGGGGTCGCCCTAGCTGGAATCTGGTGCCATGAATCCAAGAGAGACGACGTTTCATGAATCCAAGGCACGACTTGGGTGCTATGGTGAGTGGTAACTCGCCTCCTGAAGCCATTCAGGGACACAATGAAAATTTGTTCCGGGGGCACAAAATCACAACTAGGAGATGTAACTGAGTTATGTAAGCTCCGAAAGGTCCGTATGGCGAATGCCCATGCTACCATGGTGCCCACAATCGCCCGACAAAAGGTTTGTGAAAGTTGACCTCTATACCGGATTTGCATTGTACCTGACTGAGCTAAACCCTAGTTCCATAGATCCTCTAACAAACACTTTTATAGACTATAAAATCATAGGAGAGGGTTACCCCTAGTTGGAACCTATTTTCAGGATTCCAATAGAACCGGTGTTTCATTTATTCAAGGCACATATTGTGTTTTATGGAAATTTGTAGCTCGCCTCCTAAAGCCATTCAAGGACACAATGACAACTTTGTCAGGGGCACAAAATCACAATCAGGCGATGTAACTTGGTTTCATAAGATATAGAAAGTCTGTATGGCCAATTCCCATGTGACCACGGTGCCCAAAATCATGTGAAACAAGAGTTGTGAAAGTCGACCCCCTATGTCGTATTTGCACTATGCCTCACTGAGCTAAACCCTAGTTTCAAAGACCCTCTAACAAACACTTTTTTGGGCGATGGAATCATAAGAGAGGGGTCCCCCTAGCTGGAATACGGTGTCAAGATTCCAACAAAACCAATGTTTCTTCGATTCGAGGAACGGTTTGAATGCTATGGCGAGTTGCAACTCGCCTCATGAAACCATTCAGGGACACAATGACAATTTGGTCTGAGGGCACAAAATCACAACCGAGCAATGTAACTGAGTTCTGTAAGCTCCAAAAGGTCCGTATGATCAACGCCCATAATCGACGAACACAGGGGATTTGAAATTTGACCCCCTATGCTATATTTGCATTGTGCCTCACTGAGCTAAAACCTAGTTCTATAGATCCTCTAAGACACACTTTTTTGGGCGACAAAATCATAGGAGAGGGGTCCCCCTAGCTGGAAATTGGTGTTAGGAGTCCAAGAGAACTAACATTTTATCGATTTGAGTCATGGTTTATTTGTTATGTTGAGTTGCAACTCACCTCCTGAAGCCATTCAAGGACACGATGACAATTTGGTCTGGGGGCACAAAATCACAATCGCGTGACATCACCAAGTTTCGTAAGATCTAGAAGGTCCATATGGCCAATTTCGATGCGAACACTATGCCCATAATTTCCTGACACATGAATTGTGAAAGTCGACCCCCTGTGTTGGATTTGCATTGTGCCTCCCTAAGCTAAACCCTGGTTTCAAAGAGCATCTAACAAACAATTTTATGGGAGATGGAATCAAAAGAAAGGGGTCCCCCTAGCTAGAATATAGTGTCAGGAGTCCAACATAACTGTTTTTTCATTGATCTGAGGCATGGTTTACGTGTTCTAGCGAGTTGTAAATTGCCTCTTGAAGCCATTTAGGGACACAATGAAAATTTGGTCTGGGGGCACAAAATCACAACCGAGTGATGTAACTAAGTTCGTAAGATCTAGAAGGTCTCTATGACCAATTCCCACATGATGACGGTGCCCACAATCACCCGAAATGGGGTATTTGAAATTTGAGCCCATGTGTCGGATTTGCATTGTGCCTCACTGAGCTAAAGTCTATTTCTGAAGATCCTCTCAAAAACACTTTTTTGGGCAATGAAATCATAGGAGAGGGGTTCCCCTTGCTGGAATACGGTGCCATGATTCCAACAGAACTGGCGTTTCATCGATTCGAGGCACATTTTGCGTGTTATGGTGAGTTGCAACTTGCCTCCTGAAGCCATTCACGGACACAATGAAAATTTTGTCTGGGGGCACAAAATCACAATTAGGTGATGTAACTAAGTTTTGTAAGCTCTGAAAGGTCTGTATGGCCAACACCCACGTGACCACGGTTCCCATAATCACCCGACACAGGGGTTGTGAAAGTTGATCCCCTGTGTCGGATTTGCATTGTGCCTCACTGAGCTAAACCCTAGTTCTAGAGATCCTCTAACAAGAAATTTTTTGGGCGACAAAATCATAGGAGAGGGGTCCCCCTAGATGGAATATGTTCTTAGGTGTCCAATAGAACTGGCGTATCATCTATCCGAGGCACGGTTTGTGTGTTATGATGTGTTGCAACTCACCTTTTCAAGTCATTCAGGAACATAATGACAATTTTTTTAAGGGCACAAACTCACAACCGGGTGACTTAACTGAGTTATGTAAGCTCTGAAAGGTCCATATGGACAAATCCCATGTGACCACGGTGCCCACAATCACCTAACATAGGGGATTTGAAAATCAACCCCCTATGTCAAATTTGCATTATGCCTCATTGAGCAAAACCCTAGTTCCAAAGATCCTCTAAGAAAAAAAATTCCAAGTGACAGAAGCACAGGAGAGGGGTCTCCCTAGCCCAAATCCAATGCTAGGAGCCCAATGGAACATATGTTTTTTCAATCTGAGGCACAACTTGTGTGTTATGGAAAGTTACAACTCACCTCCTGAAGCCAATCATGGACACAATGAAAATTTGGTCTGGGGGCACAAAATCACAACCAACCGAATAAAATGAGTTTCATAAGATCTAGAAGGTCTGTATGACCAAATACCACATGAAAATGGTGCCTACAACCATCCGACATGGGGTATTTGAAAGGCTACCCACTGTGTAGGATTTGGATTTTGCCTCACTGAGCTAAACCCTAGTTTTAAAGATCCTCTAATAAACACTTTTTTGGGCGACAAAATCACAAGAGAAGGATTCCCCTAGCTTGAATATGATTTCAAGAGTCCAAAAGAACTGATGTTTCATCGATATGAGGCACGTTTTTCATGCTATGATGAGTTTCAACTCGCCTCCTGAAGCCATTCAGGGGCACATTGAAAATTTGGTCCTGGCGCACAAAATCACAACTAGATGACGTAACTGAGTTTCATAAGCTCTGAAAGGTCCATATGACCAATGACCATGCGAACGGGGTTCCCACAGTCACCCGACACGTGGGCTTTGAAATTTTATCCCCTGTGTCGGATTTTCATTGTGTCTCACCGAGCTAAACCCTAGTGCTGGAGATCCTCTAACAAACACTTTTATGGGCAAAAAAATCACTAGAGAGGGGTCCCCCTAGCTAGAATTCAGTTCCATGATTCCAACAGAACTGGTGTTTTGTTGATTTGAGGCATGATTTGCGTGTTATGGTGAGTTGCAACTCACCTCCTGAAGCCATTTAAGGACATAATGACAATTTGGTCCAGGGGCACAAAATCACAACCGAGCGACGTAATTGAGTTATGCAAGCTTCAGAAGGTTTGTATAGCCAACTCACATGCAAACAAAGTGCCCAAAAAAATAATGATACATTCTATCTTTACCCCACCAAAAAATAATAATGATGAATGCGAGAATATGATAGGGGATTTGAGTTAGAGGATGCGAGTCCTTGTTATTATCAATCCATGCCAACCCCATTAAGAGAAATATGCTCAGGAAAGGAAACAAGGATCAATATAAATGTTTATTTTATTTGACCATGCCATTCTTCTAAGACTCTATAAGAGAAAGAGAGAAAAGGGGCCAAAAAAAGTTATGTAGTTTCACTAGAGCCTTCTGACTCAAGCTCCACACAAATAAACAACTCAACAGAAGAAATTGAAATTGACATATAAACATAACAATATCAAACTAAGTTATCGGAATTCAATTAATGATACCTTATTATCCATCCAAATAACAAAATCATACCACTTTTTTTCTTGTATCATATCTATATCTAATTGTGATTGATAACGGCCATATTGTTACTCCTGTCAAAATATGATAGATGGACTAGTTAAAGTAATTAATATCTAATCATTTACTTTTTAATACAAAATTTTAAAAAATATCATTTCAGATAGTCTTAGGACTTACAAACTTTCATATGAAGGCTTCTAAACTTGTTTGGCCACTATGATGTGTGGCACAAAATTTGGCAATCCTGGCCTTCGAAGCCTTGTCCTGAAACATACACTAATTCAATTTAATTATGCACCAGTAAAATACAAAAATCGTTTGATGAATTTAAAATAATCTAGTGTCGAAAATTCAAATATGTGTATGCTCTCCTCACTATACTTCTGTAATGTCCCCACTTTGGGACATCATCACAGGGCAGAGACTTATGATGACCAGAGTAGCCAGATGGACGTTATAGCGAGTACAGGGGTATTTGAGAGGCATTGTGGGGTCCAGTTGGCATTTATCATCATATTCCATCATTATGAGCCATTCTGCATAGGTTGGATTTGGTTTCATTCCATTTGGACGATTTCCATGATTTTGATTATTTTGAGCTATAAGTTAAGTAAAATCACTAAAGAGGGCATTTTGGGCACATTAATTAGAGGAACCTCTCAGTGTAATAGCTCATTGGAATCGGGAGGAGCAACACTACAGGATGGCATGGCTAGAAGTGACTTTCAGTGGCCAGGGAAGCCACAAGGAGAGATAAGGAGATTTTCACAGGTAAAAAGGTTAATTAATTAATTAAAGTGATTTAATTAATTAATTAAATAATTAATAAAATGAAAGTCACTTTGGAGGGACAAGGTGAGCCAAAAAGTATAAAAGGAAGGCAAGGGCCTCTACTCATCATTCATGTATGATCTTATTTTGATTTCTGGCTTCTAGCTAGTGAGCCCAATATTGGGGGTTTTGAGGGTTTTGACATAACAAACCCTAAAGGACGATTCGGTGGTGAAAGATTCCACCTATCTTGTCCCAAGATTGGTATTGGAGATGCAATACTCTCCCACACCATTCTAGTTCCATATCTACTCAGTTGCAGGAGGATTCTACATCAGTTTCATGTGCAGATAGAGAGAGGGTGCACCAGTTGAGGGATTCTAGCAAGAGCAGTGCACCATCTTTGGAGAGAGATACGTTGTAGGATATTGGCAGGGCCGTTGAGGATTTTATCACTTGGGTTTTCATTACAGAGCCTTGGACATCAGAGCTAGTGCTTTCTGAGACAGTTTTATGGCTAAGATAATTTCTTGAGTAGTGGGGTGAATTGAAGAGAAGGAGGTTGTTTTTGAGATCCAGATCTAATCCGTTTGGAGGGGTTACACTTCAGATATGACCCTGAGACTTTACCTAGTGACTTGCAGTGTCTCGATCTATATTTATGGAGAGTTTTAGAGCATTTGGAGGCCTCCTTCAGCAGGTCTGAATTATCTAGGGTTTCAGTCATCCAGTGGGGCGCACCATTCAGTGGGGTATTTCAGATCTATAGAGACTGAGAGGGATCTTGGAGATTCGGTCACCTGGGTTGTTCTTACCATCACCCGATCTATTAGTTGGCATATTTATTAGGGTGATTGGACACTTTTGGCAGCAGGGCCGAGTTATTGAGGGTTTCAGCCTACTATTGGAGCGTGGCATTCTTTAGTTGGAGAGTTTGGCATTCAGATCTGCTTGTATTGATCTTCATTTCTTATTCATCCTTTGGAGGCATCTTTTGTATTAGTGGGAGCATTTTGTAGCAGATCTTATCTATTGTCTATCTTCTTGGCCATCTGTTGAGCATTCCAGATCTGCATCTTCATTGTAGCAGGTTTTTCTATTTTATGAATAAAGAAGAATTGAGATGTTTTGGCTTGTCTATCTTATTGCATATGGTTGAGGTATGTTCCATGGTTATATCTTTCTGTTATTTTCTGCATACACACATATAAACACATCTAAAAGGTAGATCAACAAAGTGTTTGACGAAATACCTCACTCATAAAAAGTTTTAAAAAGACACCAAAACAATGATGATCCTTGCATAATGGCTTGGGATCATTACAGTGGTATCATAGCTTAAATCCTGCAAACCCGAGGGGTCTTCCATAGGGATAAATGGATAGTTGGAAATAAGTGGATAAGATAGCCTTTGAGATACCATGGTTGGAGATCATGTACGATGGCCTTAGCAAGGAAACTAAGGCTACAATAACCTTCCTACAATATGCAGCCTATAGAAATCCCCATTGGAACAAATGGGATATTCTACAGGGGATGATCATAGCAGGTGAAAAGAAAAAAGTAGCAGCTATATGGTGGGAAGAACAGAGAAACCCCATGCCCAGTAGGAGCATGCAACCTTGCCACAGTTGCAAGGGGCCGTGAGAACTAGATCATAGGTGCAGGGGTAAGGATCAAGAGCGCATTATTGAGGTGTGTCATGATAGTGATGATGAGGTGTGTGAGGATGGAGCGATAGATGTGGATTCAGAGCAGTCAGATGATGACAGTGAGTTTTGCACATAGGTTGGTGATAGTGACTCTACCTCAGAGGATAGTGATGATGACTCTTGCATAGAGGCTAGTGATGCTTGCACGCTTGAGGAGGATGATGAGCCTTGTGTAGCAGATATGAATCTTGAGGGATAGGATGATAGCATCAGTGTCTCAACAGACTTATCACATACCATTGATGACCTTACACCTCAGCAGAGTGGTGAAACTAGTGAGGATTCACATGTGTTAGCACCTAGAAATGGTGAGCTTCCTATGGGAGCCGTGACACATCTGTCACTTGTTCAGACATCCAATATAGCCATGTCACATGAGGAGATCAGTGGCATGTCAGGTATGATGGACGAGCCTAGTGTGAGGGATTCACACCATGGACAGGTAGACCCACAGATCTAGGAGGAGGTACAGGACATACATGTAGTTGACCCCACACATACAGGTCAGTCAGAGGAGATGGAGTCACAACTATTGGAGACTCCAGTGGTTGAGAAGATGGCAGAGGTTGATAGGTGGATGGAGCACTTACTTCTAGCATCAGATTGCATGGATGAGGATGCACTCTTTAACAGTCAGGATGACGATAGCACATGTATGGATATAGCTATATGGGATCCAGGCGCATATGATAGTAGCAGGTTGAGTGCACAGGAGGATACAACTGCTCGTACAGGATACAGTGCGAGTCAGGGGGAGATGGCATCTAGTGATGGGATGCAGTGGCATACAAGAGTACCTAGTGGCACAGTAGACAACAGGCAGTTCATCATTTTATCTTCTGCAGAGAGTGTTGTTAGTGATGGCACTAGCAGTGAGAGACATGAGGGGGTACCCCAACATGACTGTGATCAGGAGTCACACCACTTAGCAGTACAGTTGGGAGTTAGTGAGGCTATGATTAGGGCACCCACTAGACGTATTGATGACATGCATGCAGTGATGGCAGATTATGGTTGGAGAGCATCAATGGCACAGGGTAGCTCAGATGGAGGATTTTCCATGGATGGTTTTCACACTCTCCGGGAGAGAGTATCTGTGATGAGGACTGACTACCAGCAATTGTTGACAGTCAGGGATTATCTACTGAGGGTTGGTGAGCAGGGGTGATTTTAAGAACCCCCCCTAAATTTATATGTATAATAAATGGGCGAATCCCCATGATACATAGGAAAAATTGAGGGCTATTTTATCAATAATATAAAATGTATATATAATTTTTTGGCGAATATTTTAGT
>ML777515.1:20737-30742 GCA_009831015.1 Picea engelmannii
AAACCCAAACTCATCAAGAATCTATTCATCTGATATAGTTTCCAACTCATGGATGGTAATATGGATGGAAGTGTATCGGGTTTACTGGATCAAGTGTCTCATCATAGAAAACTCCCTATGTTTGTGAGAAACCTCTGGCTATAGATCTCGCTTTGTATTTCTTGACACTTCTATCGGTTGCATGCTCGATCTTATAGATCCACTTGGAAGTCATCACAAACTTTCATTTTGGTCTCTGAACAATATCTTATACATAATTCTTTTAAGATATATTGGTATTATTTTGTTATGGCATCTTGACATACTTGTTCTCCTATTTCTTCTCTATGACAAGAAAGCTCAGAATCAATGATGTGGCTCATGGCTAAAGAGTAGCTCAAAAAATCTCTTTGTCCTCTCGGGATGTGCCTTGAGAGGCTTGTATGTTTCTCTTCCTCCTGTAGAGTGAGCCTAGGAAGACCTTTTATTCCCTATTACAATGTCTCTAAACATATCAACTGGAGCAACTAGATCGACTAGAATAGTGTATGTCTCCCTATGAACTGTTGAAGGGGGAGAAGGCATTGTCTCACTGTCAATATCCATCTGAGATTCTCTAGATCTTTGAAAAGCTATCTCTTCTTCAAGGACAACATCTTTGCTTGTCTCAATCTATCTTTGACTAGGGATGTCGATCTGGAATTTCTTCGAAGATTCACCCCATAAACGTATCCTTTCTCCCTGAAGGGCCTAGCTTGGACTTCTTCTCTTTGGATACATGAAAATACATTGGGCACCCAAATATCCTGAAGTGTTCAATCTCAGGCTTCACTCCGGTGAAGGCTCCTTTGGGAGTTATGTTTTTCAAAGTCTGGTGAAGACTCTTGTTCTGAAAATGTAATGTGTCATGCATACTTATGCTCATAGAATCATAGAAAGATTTTGATCATGTATTATTGCATTGGTTTCCCCAATGATGGTTCTATTATTCCTCTTTCTCAAATAGTTTTGACTCCCTCTGAGTCAACTGGCTCCCTCTAAAGGGTAAACATCTTCCTTTATTATTGATCTATCTGGAACAAGAAAACAAGAGGAACCAAAACAAGAATATCTCCTAAAGGAGAATAATGAGTGCATCTCTAGAATTAAAACAGTTTAAGGATTGTTGTCACAGCTACAACACCTACTTGTAAAGTGGAAAACTTTAGAAATATAGGTTAGAGGAATGAAAATTACAACAATCAAACTTGGAGTCTTCACTTTGAGTGTGTTGTTCCTCTGAATGCACTAAAATCCCTTTGGATCCATGACTTTAGCAAAAGGTTCCTTCCTCCTGCAATTTCCCACATGACAATGATATAAATAATATATATATACAAGTGCATACCTGAGGGTGTTGATATGATTTCTCCAATGGCTCCTGGCTGATCTTTGTCCTCTTGAAATCTTCATGAAGCAGGTATGTCACAGTGACACCTTTTTTTATTACCCACAATAATTCTTCCAGAAACTTGAAGTTGCTTGATCCATCAAGCTTAACTTCCATCATAGTTTTGTTCATCACAATTTTAGATTCTTCGCAAACCCTTGTCAATTGGGATAGAAAACCTAACGGCTAGGCTAGGATAGCACTTTTAGGTTTTTTTGGACTTATGACTACCAACAATGAGCCTTTAAAATATAGGAGAACACTGGTGAGCTGAAGGGCTCCTTCAATGAGTTACAGAAACCCTAATTCTGAAATTTCTGTAGAAATTAGCGAAACCCTAGGGAAAAAATTTCAAAATGCTCAGAATTTCATTCTGAGAGTCTTTGGAGGTGCACTGGAGAAGGTCACTATGCCAAAATTTTCCTCAACATCCAATTTTTAGGGGCTGAAACACTCAAAAGAAGAGGGTCATACAGAATTTTTGGGAACCCTAGGAGGGTCGTATGGTTATGCAAGAGAGGGGGATGACTGGTAAAATATTGTAGCTTGTAAAATGGGTTCTTCAAGACCTATTCTCTGATACCATGTTGATTTTTCTATGAGAAAGTTTAAGCATGAAGTTCATTCCAGTTTAGCATTTAACTTAACCATAAACAATAATGTTGCAGCAACCAAGATCACAAAAATAAACACCATGCACAAGAACACAAGAAGTATCCTGGGAAACCCTTCTCAACAAGGGAAGAAAACCCAGCCAAATCCATTTCTCTATTCTTCAAGAGAAATACCTTCACCACCAATAAGGCCTAGCACACAAGAGGGTGCTCAAACCCTATAAGACTAGTGCCCAAGAGAGGTCCGCATTTTTCCCAAGAGGATGTACTTGCTGAAATTTCCAAACACACATGAAAGATGTGTTTCCTTAATGGGGAATTTACCTTTACTTATACTAGACTAGACCTGTAAACAGAAGTGTCTATTGGCACAACAGGGTCAACCTCACTAGTTCACAATATAATTAATATTAACTAGATTAATTATCTTTTACATTAATTATTAATGACATTAAGGTGGGGCTAACCTGTACCCTTTACATTGCAATTAAGGTTACAGGCAAGTCTGCCTCTTGAACAATATAGCAAGGGATATTGTACACCCACTAGTGCTCATCCACTAGGGGCAAATTCATAGGGATGTCCATATCTCTAGCTCACTGCATTACACAGAAGAACCACTTCTTCACTAGTGCTCAACCACTAGGATCGCGTTCACCTGTGCTCATCCACAGGCACATCCACTCAACAAATATTGTTTCCCACTGCATTACACAGGAGATTCATCTGGAGATTCTCATCAACTCTTCTACTCAGAGGAGGCTAATACATCATCTTCATTTCTTTTCTCATGACAATGCACCCAACACTTTGGGATTTCACACGTTCACCTTGTGCTCAGCGACAGGCACATCCAACTCAGCAAATCTCCTTTCTCACTACGTTACATAGGAGAATCATATGGAGTTCTTCTCAACCCTCTGTAAGGAGAATGTGGTCTCTACGTTCCATCTCTGTCTCAGATAGGAACCACACACCCCTCTCAAGGGATTTTTCTCAGGTTTCTAACATGGAGAATATATCACATAGTTGTAATGATCAACATCTCTCAGTTTGTAAGTTGGAGAATGTCTCACATAGTTGCAATCATCAACACAGACTACAGTCCAATCCCTTTCTGGTTTAACCCTCTTTGGCTCGATTCCCCCTCATTTTCTTCCCTGATTGCCTCTTCCTGGTCCCATTGGATCCTGGGATCTCCGGTGCACATCCGGGAGTAGAAACTCATTCACCTCAAGCACGATATCTAGGAATGGGTCAAATATTCCTTTCATGCCCCTAAAGCTTAAATCCAAAGTATCAAAACACATCTTGTTGAAGTCATGGATAAACTGGAGACTGGTCTTGTTACCCCTGACCTTTTCGTAGATGAAGGACAATCACAAATATAACTCCAAGCCACTCTGAGATGAGAAGAAGAATCCTGGAGACTGAAATCTAGGGCCCTTTGGCTCTTTGCAGGGGATCAAAATTCCTCCTTCTTCCACAAACAATTCCAATTCTCAAAGGGAACAAACATTATCTCCAATATTGTAGTCACAGAGAATGTCTCCATCTCATCTTTTGAAGACATTAAGAAGGTTGCCTCCACGCATTATGCTAATCTTTACCAAGAAAATGGAATCATTAATGAAAACGCAAGGGATGAGGCTCTTTCCTACATCCTAAAGCTTATCAAGGAGGAGGAGAATGAGGAAATCACAAAGAAAGTAATCGAGGAAGATAGCTTGACAATAATTAAGCAATTTAATTCGGATGAATCCCTGGGGCCAGATGGATTCTCGACCCATTTCTAGCAAAAATTTTGGCATACCATTAAATTTGACCTGATCAGAATGATTCAACATGTTCAAAGGTCTGCTAGAATGGGGGGAGCAACAAAATCTGCCTTCTTAGCTCTCATCCCCAAATAAAAAAAATGCAACCTCCTTTTCAAGGTTTCGGCCAATATCCATCTGCAATGTATCTTATAAGATAATATCCAAAGTCATTGCAAATAGAACTCAAACTCGTCTCCCTAAGCTCATCTCTCCTAGCCAGGGAGGGTTTGTTTCTAAACGACAAATAATTTTGGTTCAAGAAGTTGTGCATTCAAGTAAAACTATAGGTGAACGGGGCATGGTGATCAAGCTTGACATGGAAAACACTTTTGATCGGGTCAGACACAGTTTCCTCATTCAAGTCCTGGTCAAATTTGGGTTTCACCCCTACTTCATCAAACGGATCCAATCCTGTATAAAAATTTCTTGTATTGCACCTTTGGTTAATGGACGCCCATGCTCCTTCTTCAAGGCTTCTAGGGTCCTTAGGCAAGGTTTCCCTCTCTCTCCCCTTCTCTTCATCCTCTAGGCAGTGGTTATGGAGCATAAACTGAATCAGGAAAGGCAGCAGAAAAACATTCTAGGAATAAGAATAGCAACAGGGTTCGTCGAATAAATCACTCATGGTTTGTTGATGATATCATTCTGATCGGAGGAGCCTCCACTATTATGGCAAGAATATTCAAAAAAATACTAGACCAATTTCTTGAAGTATCTGGGGGAGCATTAAATTCATCTAAATGTTATATTTATGCTTAGAATACTAACGATCGCACTCTAGTCACTATTGCAAGCATGTTTCAGTTCCCAAAAGATATTAATTGGAGATCCTTCAAGTATATGGTCATCCCGATATGCAACTCCACAGTTCCAACAGACAATTAGGTCATCGTCATCTCAAAAATCAAGGAAAATTTTGAACAATGGGAAGCTCAGTGGTTGAATCCGATGGGTCATCTGGTACTGGTTGAAGCATTTCTCTTTGCTTATCCCATCTTCTAGATTTGTTCTCTTTTGTCCCCTTCCTCGATCAAGACTAAGCTAGCACAACTAATTAGAAAGTTTCTATCAGAAGGAGGGAAAAACAACCGAAAGCACTTCCACCTGGTAAACTAGCAAGTGGTCAGGGACCCCAAGGCTTATGGAGGATTTGGGGTAAGAGACACGTCGCTAGTTAATCTGGCACTAGGAGATAAACCTTTATGGAGAATGATAACAAGCAGATATTCTTGGTGGAAAAAGGCCCTTTTGAATAAATATTTTCATCAGGATCGCATGAGGGGTGTTGAAAAGCACCTAGAGCATCCCACGAGATATCTGATCTAGAATTTGTTGTCTGCTTCTTTGCCCCTCATTCGGAACCATATTAATTGGGTTCCTGGAAATGGGCAACAAACCTGTATTTGGGAGGACAAAATCCTGAAAAGCCCAGTTCTCTCATTAGATGGCACTTGATCCCAGCTTCGAGACTGGCTCTCAACAAACCAAAAATTTACCATGTTCGACATCTCGGAATGGAGTCCCTCAGAATCCTAGAAAAACTGGAACCTTGGTGAAACCCCCATTGGATCTTCGAAGACAAGCTAACTCCCTTAGAACTATGCTTAAAGGCATGTCCCCTATCCATCTTCAAGAGTTACATGTGAGGGGATGGGGGGACCAAGGATATTCGGTGGAAAAGGGATATGAATCTCTTCTGATGCAAGATCGTAATCCAAGAAAATCCCATTGGTGGAGGAATATTTGGCACCTGGATAGCCACCCAAAGATCAATATATTATGTTGAACACTCGTTCAAGGGAATATCCTCTCTCGTGAAAATATATCCAAAAGAGGGATTTTGGGACCCTCCCGATGCGCCATGTGCTAGCAACAAGCGAATACCATAGAACAACTTTTTTAGAATGCAAATTCGCAAAGGAAGTCTGGCAAGGGATTTTGCAAAGTCTCACACACAAAGTCAATTGGCTGGGAGAAATGAGAGTTCTTCTTGGAAAATGGGTTTCTGCTTACAAAGAGTCCTTCTTCAAAAATTCGATCTTCAAAAGAATATGGTCCTCTCTTTCAAAATATGTGTGTTGGCAGGTCTGGTTGGCTCGAAATAGAATCATATTTTTTGAAGAATTCCCTGACCCGATTTGCACTACAAGAGCCATCAAATCCAAAATCTCTGAGTTCCTAAACTCAAAGAAGCTAAAAAATTCAATCCCTCCTCAGCTTAATAGGTAGGAACAAAACTGGCTAAATTTCTTGGATATTTACTACTCCATTTCCCAGCTAGCCTCCAGTAGATCACTTGGGCATCTTCATTTCCCTCCTGAAAAGTTTCATGAATGGTTATTATCTCAGCAATCCCATATTCTCTTCTTCGATGACACTTCCAAGGGAAACCCAGGGTTGGAAGGAGCCGTGGGAGTCCTTTTAGGACCCAGAAGAATTATAGAATCAAGATATGCATGGAGCATTGGTTATGCCACAAATAATCAAGAGGAACAATATGTCTTGTTGAAAGGAGTCCAATTGGAAATAGAGAGAGGCATATCAAGGCTTATTATTGTGTGGGACTCACTCATCACTGTTGGAGTTACTTCACACGCACCTAGGATTTATTTTTCCTAATTTTTTTCCTTGTTTATTAGTCATAATTAGTCCTTATCCAGTCTCCTATATTTTAGGGGAGAATATTCCACCTGGAGAATATTCTCTTTTAGTTGACACTTCAATTTGACTAGTTGAGTTGAGTTTAGATGTTGCATTGGTTTTGTCACCATGCAACATTTAGATCATCACCATCTAATGCACACTTTCCTTGGGATCATCACCATGCTGGCACATTACCCTTGATTCCCTGAGTTAACTCCTCACTACTCTTTGTTCAGTCGGTTAACTGAAGACTAGTTGACTAGTTAACTCAGTTAGGTGGCAGTTCACTCCTGTAACTGCCTGAGAGACTAGACTAGGTGGAATTTTACTCCCGTAAATGTTGGTGTGTGTCCAAATCACTCTAGACCACCACTATGGCTCATTAGTTACTCTTGTATCCTATATCTATTGTAAATTATTCTCTCTTTGAGTGTGGAATACGGTTAATGAGAATCCTTCCATTCTTTCTCTCTTGATTCTTCTTTCTCAATTTCTCTCTGAAAATGTGTGTGGTATTTTCTAGCTAGATATGTTATGTGCAGGTTCAACACATTTACATGGCATCAAAGCGGATGGACTACTAAGAAAAAGCTACGCCAAATTATTTTTGTAGGTATTGAAGATTGAAGAACGCAGAAAAGATGGAATTTATGTTTTACTCACCGATAATACTTCTCACGCCTCATAACTATTTGGAGTGGAAGCCAGAGATTCTACTTATTCTCATAAGTAGAGGCTTATACCAAATAACCATGGAAATGGAAGTAGATCCTAATTCCGCCGATGAGAAAAATGACTTTCTCAATAGACAAGATATGGCCATAGGATTTATCTTCTTGTCTATTTCTCCAGAAATTCTCCACCAAGTATATGATGACTCACAGAATTAACTCCAAATGAATTATGGACCAGATTGGAGGTTCTATTTGGGAATAAAGAAGATTGTGAAGATTGCATGTAGGGGATTGGAAAGATAGAGCCAGAAGATAAACCATCAGAGGATCAAGCCTCTTATTCTAAAGAGTCTTCTACATAAGTATTTGCAAAAATTTGTATCCCATTAATTGAAGATGATGTCTACTCCATTTCAGATTTGTTTTCTGAAATTAATGTGGATGATATATGGCATGCATCTCAGGGGTCACATGCAAACACTTTTCCATGCACAATTCATGCATCTCAGGAGACAAAAAGGGAGTCGTGCACATCAGACTCAATTCTGATATCTTTTGAGCAAAATTTGCAGAAACAAACTGGATATCTAAATTCCTCTCGAGAAAATATCCAATTTCAAAAAACAAATTGTCCGAAATGGAGTCCAGAAAGAGAAGTTATGATCTTTTTAAAATCAACAAATTCCAGCGTTTTTTCCGGAAACGGCCGCACGGTTTTCAAAATTTCTTCCAAATTTTTTTTGGATCTTATTAATTACAAGAAGATAAAGTGGATATGTGTGGACATATCAATGATTCATCTACTTCATCAAATCCATTCAGACATCTACATCTTCAACAAAATCTTCAACGAGCACAAACTTGCACAATTGTGAGGTCTTCTTGGAGTGAAGGACAAGGTTGCTTAGCAACTTCCTTTTGTTCCTTCTCATTTTATTTTTTTATGCATTGTAATTTGGGGGGGGGGGTCCCATGAGGTTTTCCCTCTTTCCTCGTTTATTTCATTGTATCTTTTGTATTTGGGTACCTAACATGGCCTTGTTGTCGAGACCCATTCTTTATTTTCACCATATTGATGTTCAGGGGGGGTGTTGGAGTTACTTCACACACACCTAGGATTTATTTTTCCTAAGGTTTTTCATTTTTTATTAGTCATAATTAGTCATTATCCAGTCTCCTAAATTTTAGGGAAGAATATTCCACCTGGAGAATATTCTCTTTCAGTTGACACTTCAATTTGACTAATTGAGTTGAGTTTATATGTTGCATTGGTTTTGTCATCATGCAACATTGGGATCATCACCAACTAATGTGCACTTGCCTTGGGATCATCACTAGACTGGCACATTACCCTTGATTCCCTGAGTTAACTCCTCACTACTCTCTTTTCAGTTAGTTAGTTGAAGACTAGTTGACTAGTTAACTCAGCTAGGTGGCAGTTCACTCCCATAACTGCCTGAGAGACTAGACTAGGTGGAAGTTTACTCCCGTAACTATTGGTGTGTGTCCAAATCACTCTAGACCACCATTATGGCTCATTAGTTACTCATGTATCGTATATCTATTGTAAAGTATTCACTCTTTGAGTGTGGAATATGATTAATGAGAATTATTCAATTATTTCTCTCTTGTTTCTTCTTTCTCAATTTCTCTCTACAAATGTGTGTGGTATTTTCTAGCTAGATCTATTATGTGCAGGTTCAACACATTTACAATCATGATCCGTTGTATGATTTCCATAGCCTCTCCCAAAAACATCCAACTCCAAGCTATTCTTAAAAAGGTTAGAATCACCCTTGTCAAGAGAACAAACAATGTGATGGTCGACTCTCAAGTTAATCACGCGACTAGACTTCCAAAAGGGGAGATTAGAGTTATTTTGGGCCCCACCACCTCAAAATGATAGAAAATGAATTTTTCTAAGATAATCCATGCACATGCAGCCCACCTGGCGAGTATTGGAACTCACATGAGAAGGATAAGTCTCACCCCCCATGAACATTATGATCCTTCATGGTCTGAGAACATCACGAAGTTGCTCATACATGCTCTCTTGTCCATAGGTGGGATAAATCCATGCTTGAATCAGAACTGGTATGTCATGTGTATAAATTTGTCATGGCTCCACCTAAATGCAGGGTACGTATCAAGGTTGGCTCACTCCCACTCTAATCGCCATTGTTTCAATTCCCTTTGGAGCAGGTTTCTGGTACTCCTTCAACACTAGACCGGCCTCAACTTTATCTAAATTAGCCTGCAGAAGGAAACGAAATTGCAGGTCCAAGTGCACAAAGTCCTCCTCCTCCTCCTCCTTTTCCTTAATGTGTTTTAAAAGTATATGTATTCTCGATACTTTCTACAGAATAGTTACGGTCAATAGTTTCTATATAGTATGGACCTATAAGAATAGGAAAGTTATAAGTTGTCTTATGCCAACCTCGGAGCCTCAAATTATGAACTAGCTACTAGCCTGGATATTTTTGTAACCATTTTGTAATGAGTAGGAATAGGACATGAACAGAGTAGGGGTGATGCAAGACCTAAAAAAGAAAAGAGGAAGCAATCAGAAGTCGGTTATATTTTCCTCGTGGAAGATAAAATATAACTAGATGAATTCTAAGGGCATAAAGGAAAAGAATGTGATCAATTTGGAACTTACTGTGATGGTATCTCTCCCTCTTATTTGATTGTTGAAGTGCCTCGTGTATCCTCTTTTGTAGTAGTTGCATGATCAGTTCCAACTGCCTCCAACCAATCCTCTTTAGTTATCTTAATTAAGGCTCACTTTAACCAATCTTCTATGTATTCTTTCATTGGGGCCACATTTGTCCCTTGTATAATTTTTA
>ML777515.1:30792-52244 GCA_009831015.1 Picea engelmannii
AAACCCAAACTCATCAAGAATCTATTCATCTGATATAGTTTCCAACTCATGGATGGTAATATGGATGGAAGTGTATCGGGTTTACTGGATCAAGTGTCTCATCATAGAAAACTCCCTATGTTTGTGAGAAACCTCTGGCTATAGATCTCGCTTTGTATTTCTTGACACTTCTATCGGTTGCATGCTCGATCTTATAGATCCACTTGGAAGTCATCACAAACTTTCATTTTGGTCTCTGAACAATATCTTATACATAATTCTTTTAAGATATATTGGTATTATTTTGTTATGGCATCTTGACATACTTGTTCTCCTATTTCTTCTCTATGACAAGAAAGCTCAGAATCAATGATGTGGCTCATGGCTAAAGAGTAGCTCAAAAAATCTCTTTGTCCTCTCGGGATGTGCCTTGAGAGGCTTGTATGTTTCTCTTCCTCCTGTAGAGTGAGCCTAGGAAGACCTTTTATTCCCTATTACAATGTCTCTAAACATATCAACTGGAGCAACTAGATCGACTAGAATAGTGTATGTCTCCCTATGAACTGTTGAAGGGGGAGAAGGCATTGTCTCACTGTCAATATCCATCTGAGATTCTCTAGATCTTTGAAAAGCTATCTCTTCTTCAAGGACAACATCTTTGCTTGTCTCAATCTATCTTTGACTAGGGATGTCGATCTGGAATTTCTTCGAAGATTCACCCCATAAACGTATCCTTTCTCCCTGAAGGGCCTAGCTTGGACTTCTTCTCTTTGGATACATGAAAATACATTGGGCACCCAAATATCCTGAAGTGTTCAATCTCAGGCTTCACTCCGGTGAAGGCTCCTTTGGGAGTTATGTTTTTCAAAGTCTGGTGAAGACTCTTGTTCTGAAAATGTAATGTGTCATGCATACTTATGCTCATAGAATCATAGAAAGATTTTGATCATGTATTATTGCATTGGTTTCCCCAATGATGGTTCTATTATTCCTCTTTCTCAAATAGTTTTGACTCCCTCTGAGTCAACTGGCTCCCTCTAAAGGGTAAACATCTTCCTTTATTATTGATCTATCTGGAACAAGAAAACAAGAGGAACCAAAACAAGAATATCTCCTAAAGGAGAATAATGAGTGCATCTCTAGAATTAAAACAGTTTAAGGATTGTTGTCACAGCTACAACACCTACTTGTAAAGTGGAAAACTTTAGAAATATAGGTTAGAGGAATGAAAATTACAACAATCAAACTTGGAGTCTTCACTTTGAGTGTGTTGTTCCTCTGAATGCACTAAAATCCCTTTGGATCCATGACTTTAGCAAAAGGTTCCTTCCTCCTGCAATTTCCCACATGACAATGATATAAATAATATATATATACAAGTGCATACCTGAGGGTGTTGATATGATTTCTCCAATGGCTCCTGGCTGATCTTTGTCCTCTTGAAATCTTCATGAAGCAGGTATGTCACAGTGACACCTTTTTTTATTACCCACAATAATTCTTCCAGAAACTTGAAGTTGCTTGATCCATCAAGCTTAACTTCCATCATAGTTTTGTTCATCACAATTTTAGATTCTTCGCAAACCCTTGTCAATTGGGATAGAAAACCTAACGGCTAGGCTAGGATAGCACTTTTAGGTTTTTTTGGACTTATGACTACCAACAATGAGCCTTTAAAATATAGGAGAACACTGGTGAGCTGAAGGGCTCCTTCAATGAGTTACAGAAACCCTAATTCTGAAATTTCTGTAGAAATTAGCGAAACCCTAGGGAAAAAATTTCAAAATGCTCAGAATTTCATTCTGAGAGTCTTTGGAGGTGCACTGGAGAAGGTCACTATGCCAAAATTTTCCTCAACATCCAATTTTTAGGGGCTGAAACACTCAAAAGAAGAGGGTCATACAGAATTTTTGGGAACCCTAGGAGGGTCGTATGGTTATGCAAGAGAGGGGGATGACTGGTAAAATATTGTAGCTTGTAAAATGGGTTCTTCAAGACCTATTCTCTGATACCATGTTGATTTTTCTATGAGAAAGTTTAAGCATGAAGTTCATTCCAGTTTAGCATTTAACTTAACCATAAACAATAATGTTGCAGCAACCAAGATCACAAAAATAAACACCATGCACAAGAACACAAGAAGTATCCTGGGAAACCCTTCTCAACAAGGGAAGAAAACCCAGCCAAATCCATTTCTCTATTCTTCAAGAGAAATACCTTCACCACCAATAAGGCCTAGCACACAAGAGGGTGCTCAAACCCTATAAGACTAGTGCCCAAGAGAGGTCCGCATTTTTCCCAAGAGGATGTACTTGCTGAAATTTCCAAACACACATGAAAGATGTGTTTCCTTAATGGGGAATTTACCTTTACTTATACTAGACTAGACCTGTAAACAGAAGTGTCTATTGGCACAACAGGGTCAACCTCACTAGTTCACAATATAATTAATATTAACTAGATTAATTATCTTTTACATTAATTATTAATGACATTAAGGTGGGGCTAACCTGTACCCTTTACATTGCAATTAAGGTTACAGGCAAGTCTGCCTCTTGAACAATATAGCAAGGGATATTGTACACCCACTAGTGCTCATCCACTAGGGGCAAATTCATAGGGATGTCCATATCTCTAGCTCACTGCATTACACAGAAGAACCACTTCTTCACTAGTGCTCAACCACTAGGATCGCGTTCACCTGTGCTCATCCACAGGCACATCCACTCAACAAATATTGTTTCCCACTGCATTACACAGGAGATTCATCTGGAGATTCTCATCAACTCTTCTACTCAGAGGAGGCTAATACATCATCTTCATTTCTTTTCTCATGACAATGCACCCAACACTTTGGGATTTCACACGTTCACCTTGTGCTCAGCGACAGGCACATCCAACTCAGCAAATCTCCTTTCTCACTACGTTACATAGGAGAATCATATGGAGTTCTTCTCAACCCTCTGTAAGGAGAATGTGGTCTCTACGTTCCATCTCTGTCTCAGATAGGAACCACACACCCCTCTCAAGGGATTTTTCTCAGGTTTCTAACATGGAGAATATATCACATAGTTGTAATGATCAACATCTCTCAGTTTGTAAGTTGGAGAATGTCTCACATAGTTGCAATCATCAACACAGACTACAGTCCAATCCCTTTCTGGTTTAACCCTCTTTGGCTCGATTCCCCCTCATTTTCTTCCCTGATTGCCTCTTCCTGGTCCCATTGGATCCTGGGATCTCCGGTGCACATCCGGGAGTAGAAACTCATTCACCTCAAGCACGATATCTAGGAATGGGTCAAATATTCCTTTCATGCCCCTAAAGCTTAAATCCAAAGTATCAAAACACATCTTGTTGAAGTCATGGATAAACTGGAGACTGGTCTTGTTACCCCTGACCTTTTCGTAGATGAAGGACAATCACAAATATAACTCCAAGCCACTCTGAGATGAGAAGAAGAATCCTGGAGACTGAAATCTAGGGCCCTTTGGCTCTTTGCAGGGGATCAAAATTCCTCCTTCTTCCACAAACAATTCCAATTCTCAAAGGGAACAAACATTATCTCCAATATTGTAGTCACAGAGAATGTCTCCATCTCATCTTTTGAAGACATTAAGAAGGTTGCCTCCACGCATTATGCTAATCTTTACCAAGAAAATGGAATCATTAATGAAAACGCAAGGGATGAGGCTCTTTCCTACATCCTAAAGCTTATCAAGGAGGAGGAGAATGAGGAAATCACAAAGAAAGTAATCGAGGAAGATAGCTTGACAATAATTAAGCAATTTAATTCGGATGAATCCCTGGGGCCAGATGGATTCTCGACCCATTTCTAGCAAAAATTTTGGCATACCATTAAATTTGACCTGATCAGAATGATTCAACATGTTCAAAGGTCTGCTAGAATGGGGGGAGCAACAAAATCTGCCTTCTTAGCTCTCATCCCCAAATAAAAAAAATGCAACCTCCTTTTCAAGGTTTCGGCCAATATCCATCTGCAATGTATCTTATAAGATAATATCCAAAGTCATTGCAAATAGAACTCAAACTCGTCTCCCTAAGCTCATCTCTCCTAGCCAGGGAGGGTTTGTTTCTAAACGACAAATAATTTTGGTTCAAGAAGTTGTGCATTCAAGTAAAACTATAGGTGAACGGGGCATGGTGATCAAGCTTGACATGGAAAACACTTTTGATCGGGTCAGACACAGTTTCCTCATTCAAGTCCTGGTCAAATTTGGGTTTCACCCCTACTTCATCAAACGGATCCAATCCTGTATAAAAATTTCTTGTATTGCACCTTTGGTTAATGGACGCCCATGCTCCTTCTTCAAGGCTTCTAGGGTCCTTAGGCAAGGTTTCCCTCTCTCTCCCCTTCTCTTCATCCTCTAGGCAGTGGTTATGGAGCATAAACTGAATCAGGAAAGGCAGCAGAAAAACATTCTAGGAATAAGAATAGCAACAGGGTTCGTCGAATAAATCACTCATGGTTTGTTGATGATATCATTCTGATCGGAGGAGCCTCCACTATTATGGCAAGAATATTCAAAAAAATACTAGACCAATTTCTTGAAGTATCTGGGGGAGCATTAAATTCATCTAAATGTTATATTTATGCTTAGAATACTAACGATCGCACTCTAGTCACTATTGCAAGCATGTTTCAGTTCCCAAAAGATATTAATTGGAGATCCTTCAAGTATATGGTCATCCCGATATGCAACTCCACAGTTCCAACAGACAATTAGGTCATCGTCATCTCAAAAATCAAGGAAAATTTTGAACAATGGGAAGCTCAGTGGTTGAATCCGATGGGTCATCTGGTACTGGTTGAAGCATTTCTCTTTGCTTATCCCATCTTCTAGATTTGTTCTCTTTTGTCCCCTTCCTCGATCAAGACTAAGCTAGCACAACTAATTAGAAAGTTTCTATCAGAAGGAGGGAAAAACAACCGAAAGCACTTCCACCTGGTAAACTAGCAAGTGGTCAGGGACCCCAAGGCTTATGGAGGATTTGGGGTAAGAGACACGTCGCTAGTTAATCTGGCACTAGGAGATAAACCTTTATGGAGAATGATAACAAGCAGATATTCTTGGTGGAAAAAGGCCCTTTTGAATAAATATTTTCATCAGGATCGCATGAGGGGTGTTGAAAAGCACCTAGAGCATCCCACGAGATATCTGATCTAGAATTTGTTGTCTGCTTCTTTGCCCCTCATTCGGAACCATATTAATTGGGTTCCTGGAAATGGGCAACAAACCTGTATTTGGGAGGACAAAATCCTGAAAAGCCCAGTTCTCTCATTAGATGGCACTTGATCCCAGCTTCGAGACTGGCTCTCAACAAACCAAAAATTTACCATGTTCGACATCTCGGAATGGAGTCCCTCAGAATCCTAGAAAAACTGGAACCTTGGTGAAACCCCCATTGGATCTTCGAAGACAAGCTAACTCCCTTAGAACTATGCTTAAAGGCATGTCCCCTATCCATCTTCAAGAGTTACATGTGAGGGGATGGGGGGACCAAGGATATTCGGTGGAAAAGGGATATGAATCTCTTCTGATGCAAGATCGTAATCCAAGAAAATCCCATTGGTGGAGGAATATTTGGCACCTGGATAGCCACCCAAAGATCAATATATTATGTTGAACACTCGTTCAAGGGAATATCCTCTCTCGTGAAAATATATCCAAAAGAGGGATTTTGGGACCCTCCCGATGCGCCATGTGCTAGCAACAAGCGAATACCATAGAACAACTTTTTTAGAATGCAAATTCGCAAAGGAAGTCTGGCAAGGGATTTTGCAAAGTCTCACACACAAAGTCAATTGGCTGGGAGAAATGAGAGTTCTTCTTGGAAAATGGGTTTCTGCTTACAAAGAGTCCTTCTTCAAAAATTCGATCTTCAAAAGAATATGGTCCTCTCTTTCAAAATATGTGTGTTGGCAGGTCTGGTTGGCTCGAAATAGAATCATATTTTTTGAAGAATTCCCTGACCCGATTTGCACTACAAGAGCCATCAAATCCAAAATCTCTGAGTTCCTAAACTCAAAGAAGCTAAAAAATTCAATCCCTCCTCAGCTTAATAGGTAGGAACAAAACTGGCTAAATTTCTTGGATATTTACTACTCCATTTCCCAGCTAGCCTCCAGTAGATCACTTGGGCATCTTCATTTCCCTCCTGAAAAGTTTCATGAATGGTTATTATCTCAGCAATCCCATATTCTCTTCTTCGATGACACTTCCAAGGGAAACCCAGGGTTGGAAGGAGCCGTGGGAGTCCTTTTAGGACCCAGAAGAATTATAGAATCAAGATATGCATGGAGCATTGGTTATGCCACAAATAATCAAGAGGAACAATATGTCTTGTTGAAAGGAGTCCAATTGGAAATAGAGAGAGGCATATCAAGGCTTATTATTGTGTGGGACTCACTCATCACTGTTGGAGTTACTTCACACGCACCTAGGATTTATTTTTCCTAATTTTTTTCCTTGTTTATTAGTCATAATTAGTCCTTATCCAGTCTCCTATATTTTAGGGGAGAATATTCCACCTGGAGAATATTCTCTTTCAGTTGACACTTCAATTTGACTAGTTGAGTTGAGTTTAGATGTTGCATTGGTTTTGTCACCATGCAACATTGAGATCATCACCAGCTAATGCGCACTTGCCTTGGGATCATCACCATGCTGGCACATTACCCTTGATTCCCTGAGTTAACTCCTCACTACTCTATGTTCAGTCGGTTAACTAAAGACTAGTTGACTAGTTAACTCAGTTAGGTGGAAGTTCACTCCCGTAACTGCCTGAGAGACTAGACTAGGTAGAATTTTACTCCCGTAACTGTTGGTGTGTGTCCAAATCACTCTAGACCACCACTATGGCTCATTAGTTACTCTTGTATCCTATATCTATTGTAAATTATTCTCTCTTTGAGTGTGGAATACGGTTAATGAGAATCCTACCATTCTTTTTCTCTTGATTCTTCTTTCTCAATTTCTCTCTGAAAATGTGTGTGGTATTTTCTAGCTAGATATGTTATGTGCAGGTTCAACACATTTACATGGCATCAGAGCCGATGGACTACTAAGAAAAAGCTACACCAAATTATTTTTGTAGGTACTGAAGATTGAAGAACGCAGAAAAGATGGAATTTATGTTTTACTCACCGATAATACTTCTCACGCCTCATAACTATTTGGAGTGGAAGCCAGAGATTCTACTTATTCTCATAAGTAGAGGCTTATACAAAATAACCATGGAAATGGAAGTAGATCCTAATTCCGCCGATGAGAAAAATGAATTTCTCAATAGACAAGATATGGCCATAGGATTTATCTTCTTGTCTATTTCTCCAGAAATTCTCCACCAAGTATATGATGACTCACAAGAATTAACTCCAAATGAATTATGGACCAGATTGGAGGTTCTATTTGGGAATAAAGAAGATTGTGAAGATTTCATGTAGGGGATTGGAAAGATAGAGCCAGAAGATAAACCAGCAGAGGATCAAGCCTCTTATTCTAAAGAGTCTTCTACATAAGTATTTGCAAAAATTTGTATCCCATTAATTGAAGATGATGTCTACTCCATTTCATATTTGTTTTCCGAAATTAATGTGGATGATATATGGCATGCATCTCAGGGGTCACATGCAAACACTTTTCCATGCACAATGCATGCATCTCAGGAGACAAAAAGGGAGCCGCGCACATCAGACTCAATTCTGATATCTTTTGAGCAAAATTTGCAGAAACAAACTGGATATCTGAATTCCTCTCGAGAAAATATCCAATTTCAAAAAACAAATTGTCCGAAATGGAGTCCAGAAAGTGAAGTTATGATCTTTTTAAAATCAACAAAATTCTAGCGTTTTTTCCGGAAACGGCCGCACGGTTTTCAAAATTTCTTCCAAAATTTATTTGGATCTTATTAATTACAAGAAGAGAAAGTGGATATGTGTGGACATATCAATGATTCATCTACTTCATCAAATCCATTCAGACATCTACATCTTCAACAAAATCTTCAACGAGCACAAACTTGCACAGTTGTGAGGTCTTCTTGGAGTGAAGGACAAGGTTGCTTAGCAACTTCCTTTTGTTCCTTCTCATTTTATTTTTTTATGAATTGTNGTTCCCATGAGGTTTTCCCTCTTTCCTCATTTATTTCATTGTATATTTTGTATTTGGGTACCTAACATGGCCTTGTTGTCGAGACCCATTCTTTATTTTCACCATATACATGTTCAGGGGGGGTGTTGGAGTTACTTCACACACACCTAGGATTTATTTTTCTTATGGTTTTTCCTTTTTTATTAGTCATAATTAGTCATTATCCAGTCTCCTATATTTTAGGGGAGAATATTCCACCTGGAGAATATTCTCTTTCAGTTGACACTTCAATTTGACTAATTGAGTTGAGTTTAGATGTTGCATTGGTTTTGTCACCATGCAACATTGGGATCATCACCAACTAATGTGCACTTGCCTTGGGATCATCACCAGACTGGCACATTACCCTTGATTCCCTGAGTTAACTCCTCACTACTCTCTTTTCAGTCAGTTAGCTGAAGACTAGTTGACTAGTTAACTCAGCTAGGTGGCAGTTCACTCCCGTAACTGCCTGAGAGACTAGACTAGGTGGAATTTTACTCCCGTAACTATTGGTGTGTGTCCAAATCACTCTAGACCACCATTATGGCTCATTATTTACTCATGTATCCTATATCTATTGTAAAGTATTCACTCTTTGAGTGTGGAATACAATTAATGAGAATTATTCAATTATTTCTCTCTTGTTTCTTCTTTCTCAATTTCTCTCTACAAATGTGTGTGGTATTTTCTAGATAGATCTATTTTGTGCAGGTTCAACACATTTACAATCATGATCTGTTGTATGATTTCCAAAGCCTCTCCCAAAAACATCCAACTCCAAGCTATTCTTAAAAAGGTTAGAATTGCCCTTGTCAAGAGAACAAACAATGTGATGGTCGACTCTCAAGTTAATCACGCGACTAGACTTCCAAAAGGGGAGATTAGAGTTCTTTTGGGCCCCACCACCTCACAATGATAGAAAATGACTTTTTCTAAGATAATCCATGCACATGCAGCCCACCTGGCGAGTATTGGAACTCACATGAGAAGGATAAGTCTCACCCCCCATGAACATTATGATCCTTCATGGTCTGAGAACATCACGAAGTTGCTCATACATGCTCTCTCGTCCATAGGTGGGATAAATCCATGCTTGAATCAGAACTGGTATGTCCTGTGTATAAATTTGTCATGGATCCACCTGAATGCAGGGTACGTATCAAGGTTGGCTCACTCCCACTCTAATCGTCATTGTTTCAATTCCCTTTGGAGCAGGTTTCTGGTACTCCTTCAACACTAGACTGGCCTCAACTTTATCTAAATTAGCCCGCAGAAGGAAACGAAATTGCAGGTCCAAGTGCACAAAGTCCTCCTCCTCCTCCTCCTTTTCCTTAATGTGTTTTAGAAGTATATGTATTCTCGATACTTTCTACAGAATAGTTACGGTCAATAGTTTCTATATAGTATGGACCTATAAGAATAGGAAAGTTATAAGTTGTCTTATGCCAACCTCGGAGCCTCAAATTATGAACTAGCTACTAGCCTGGATATTTTTGTAACCATTTTGTAATGCTGGCATGCCTCAGTTGCCCCCCCTTTTTTATATTAATATATTATCCACCAGTTTCTTTAAAAAAAATAGTCTTTGGAAAATAAAAGGTGTTCATCCAAGATTGGATTGGGATTGGCTCTTGTGGACCATAAAATAAAGAAATGAAAATAGAATGAGTAGGAATAGGACATGAACAAAGTAGGGGTGATGCAAGACCTGGAAAAGAAAAGAGGAAGCAATCAGAAGTCGGTTATATTTTCCTCATGGAAGATAAAATATAACTAGATGAATTTTGAGGGCATAAAGGAAAAGAATGTGATCAATTTGGAACTTACTGTGATGGTATCTCTCCCTCTTATTTGATTGTTGAAGTGCCTCTTGTATCCTCTTTTGTAGTAGTTGCATGATCAGTTCCAACTGCCTCCAACCAATCCTCTTTAGTTATCTTAATTAAGGCTCACTTTAACCAATCTTCTATGTATTCTTTCATTGGGGCCACATTTGTCCCTTGTATAATTTTTATATCAAATAATATTCCTTCTAATTCTCTCAATTCATATGAAAGTTGGTGAAGAGTATTTTTTGTCTTCATTTTTATTTGCAGAACTCACTAGCCAACTTTTGATTTCATTTTCATTATACTCAATTATGTTATTAAATTTCTCAACGGACAAGCCCTTTAATATTTCCACGTGTTCTTCAAATTGGTGCCTTATCAAAAATATGGAATTCAATATTAATTTTGGGTCTTGTACTTCTCATGTGGTTCATGCTAGGTCTATCTCAGTCAATATACGATACAATGCTTATTTTTTGACAACTATAGCATCACATTCATCCAATATTTATTTCATTACTTTTATCTTCTTGATCCAACAGGCCTTTAGCTGTTTGATTCTGGCTGGAGAAGTTAAATCCTCTTCTTTCCTTTTTAGCTCGGTCATACCAAAAAATTTCAAAGTAAATGTGATGACAACATCTTTGTAAAATCCTTCTTCATTACTCAAATCAATGTGGACATATTCTCTGAAACTATTTAATTTTGAACCAAATGAAACAATATTGCTCCACGTATCCCATGCTTCAATGATAAGAGCCATTATCTTTTTAATATTTTCACCAATAAATTTTTTGACTGCAACTAACAAGATTGATGTTCCTTTCAATCTTGAGCTTGACTCGAATGTCCCGTCGGGATTTCTCCCAGGTTGAATAGCTACCAACGGACTTACAAAAATAGGTGGCAGTATCAAAGAACATTCTAATTCTCTGACTCTTTCTTTTAATCATAGATTCTCAACTTCCATTTTGTCAACTGAAACCTTTATAGCATGACTAGTAACTTTGTGAATTCGAGCGATTTTTTATGGTAGGACTTTATCTAAATCCACCTTTGCATCTTTGATTTTATTTTCCTTTGAATTCACACATTCAAATACTAGTTTTTTTAAATCTTTAAAAAATAATGCATTGTGCAAGGTCAAAGATTCTTCTTAAAAAAATATAGGTTCTTGAATTACTAATTTGTCACCAAGTTGGATCCTCTACTCGTCATCCGGAAATTCTATGTCTTCAATATTTACATCAAGCCTCATATTTTCGAGAAGAACATCTTCACCATATATGTCTTCCTCCAATTTTTGTCGATTATTCTATCTTTTCCTTTTGTTGGTTATAGGCAACTTGTGGGGTTTTTCAATATCCTTTTTGGGATGTTGAGGATCATTACCTTCACCTGAATTTTCAACTCAAGATTTATTTTTTCCCTGAGTAACAATTTGGGGACTATATCTAGGTGTGCCACTTTTTGGGGAGGAGGTATGAGATTTCAAACTTCTTTCATTCACGATCCTTCCATGTTGTTTGTGTGCTTCATTCATGCTAACAATTGTCTCAATGTCTCCAATCAATCATTCTTGAGAATTTATTTCCTCGCTTTTTCTCCATAGATGTATGTGTTTATATATGATACATTGAAGCCAACTGAAACCATGTGATCCATGAAGAACTATTGAGGGTCAAATCCTTTTACTAAATCTACCAGCTTCATATTATATTGGTCAAATTGAGTTGCAAATTCATCAATTTTGGTGGCGCTTCTCAATGTGATTTCACCGAATTTCCATGGAAATACAATAAACTATTTTTTCTTTCTTTGAAGAAAGAAATTTTCCCATAATCTGTATTGTCTATAGACTTCCATCATGAATATTTTATGAGAGACATAAAATGGTAAATAAGTTGTGGCCTCCCAGAAACAATAAACTCGGAATATATTGTATTCTTCATTTGACTCAAAGTTTCCCTTTTTGTTTAAAAAGGTTGTTGCCTCCAATGACAGCCTTGAGGCACTATTTCCGAACACAAGTTTTTTGAAAGCCGAAAGGAAATAATCATAGAATTCGTAAAAGTGATACATTGTTTTTTGTTTACAGAGAGTGGGATACCAAGTATGTATTGGGTCCACTTTAGCATCAACTAGTCTTGCTAGATTCAGTCATTGAAATACATGACAATAGACAATGGCGAAGACCAAGTATGCTGACATGTAAAACTTCTTGTCTTTTTTTAAATTTGAGAGATGGAATGAAATATCAGAGGATATAATTTTGGACCAATATAAAATTATTTTCCCTTTAACAGAATAATATAAAACATAAAGAGCTAAGCATGGGATAGTTGCAATTGATTCCAATCCCCATACCCTAGCAAGCAACCAATCCATTTCTTTATAACGTGTCTTGAATAAACTGACCTAGTAGATAAATCCTTAAGACTGTGGTTGGGTGTTTGAAACATTGAGGCAACAAATCTTTGCCACCATTTTTAGCTTTTATGAAATCTTTGGATTACTCAGCTTTGAATATTGTTGTAGGTTTTAGTAGTTTGAGCATTTCACTAAAACTTGTTGGTGATAATGAAATTGGGGACCGTCCATTTAAATTGGTAATTCTCTGATCCTTTTCAAAATTATTCATGCACCATATTACCAATTCTTTTGCATCAAATAACTCTGGGACACATCCTGCTTTAGCAATTCAAGACACCCAGATATCATTGTTGTTCTTTTCTTCAGACAACAACGAAGAATAATATCTATAAGATATTGACCAATGGTTTTTGGGGTCTTCCCGTGCAAATGTATTCAACGTATCACCACAGAAAATATCACATATTCTCGCCATGTTTCTCAGGAGTTGATGAAGGATGAACAATATTTTTGTATTTACCAAATGATTTTTCTTTGTATTAAACACCTGAATTCTTATTTTAAAGAGTGATTTGGCGAATTTAATTTTGAATTTATGAGAATAGCCTCGAAGAATACACCATTAATAATGGTCCTTATGTATTAACCATCTGTCATTTTGCATGAGATAAACATTAAATGCTTTTAGGTTAATGCGATAAAAGGAAGGGATTCATGGCAGAGTGGAGAAACAAGAAGTATACAAGAATATGAGAGAAGTTTGCTTCTGCGGTCTTGTGAAAAACTTGAAATATGACTAAGTGTTGATGAATGGACGAAAGAAAGAATGAGAAAATTTTGGAGTGACGAAGCAAACTCTGCTTCCACAGTTGAATAATGCTTTAAAGAACTAGGAGCCATCGGAAATTTGAAATAAAACCAAGTACTGAAAAGAGGACGAACGAAAATATGAACATGCGTTAGAAAAATAGTTATATCCTATGATTCTGTTATTCTACGATGATCATGAAGAAAAAACTAATCGTTGGTACAATTTGTAGGCAGTGAAATATGGCAATGCAATTTGGGGAAGGCAGAAATTAAGATAAGATTTGTAATTTCGTCGCGGATTAGAATTTTTCTAAGTATAGAGGAAGTATAATACAAGAGAAAGAGAAAGTAACTTAGAACATTTTAGGGTCAACAAGCACCTCAATGAGTAGCATCGAGATGCGGCAGTGAGGCACACAAAAAATGGGTCAAGTTCCAATATGATAAGTTTTTTCACCCTCAGATATTTTCCAAAGGAGATCTAGTCTTAGTTTACGATCAGTATAAACATGCTTTAGGGGTAGGTAAATTCAATCCCATGTGGTATGATCTTACATTGTGAGGTGTGTCCTTAAAAAGGGAGCTTGTGAGCTTGAGGATTATGAAGGAAACATACAAAGTGATCCCAGAAATGGGCTCTATCTCAAGAGGTGCTACGCCTAAGTAGACATGCTTGGGTCTTTTCCTATTGTAATTGTTGTATATTTGTAGTATTAGCATTACATTTAGTTTTATTTTCCTCGATATTTTCTTATCATGCTTTTGGCCTAGTTGGTAGATGTCGATGGATTCATCGATGTTTACAGGATTCACAAATAGTGTCAACCTTCACACTCATAACCTTTCTTCCTCTACTTGGGTGATTTATTTACTAACGGGCCAGCTTGTGATTTCAGGAGGTGCTTGTCTTGGGCTAGCAACCAACAATGTGGTCGAATATAGCATTGTAGTTGAACTCCTTTCGAAGGCCATTTCTCATGGCATTTAATATTTAGTAGTTCACCTAGATTCACAACTGGTGGTGTTATAATTGAATAGCGAGTACAAAGTCTGTGACCCTACTCTTCTCTGAAAATTATTTCGGGTACGACTTATTTAACAATCATTTGAGTTAATTACTTGTGTTCACGTTCCTTGAGGTTGTAATCTTGTAACCAATGCATTAGAAAATTATGTATTGAATTGGCATCTTTTTCATTAATAAGTTAGAAGCATGCATGTAATTAGTAGTCATTCAGACTCATTCACACATATAAGTAAAACCAACAAAAAGTTTGCATATATTACTTTAATGGCATCAAGTTAAAAAATGTAGTTTGTATCACACAAAAATGAACTTCTTTCCCCTAATTATATATGTAGACGATCAATAATACAAAATACATATATCGACTAGGCCTAAGGCCCTGGCTTCTCATGGGTCTCATGGTAGCATATTGTGGTGTTTACTACTTGTTAGAACAATCAAACCCATGCCAGTGGTACTCTTACCACTTGTCGCTGGAATCACTCCAGTGGGTCTTTAATCTATGCCATTGGCACTTGGTAGCTTAGTCCTTCCAAGTTCCATTACACATATTGTAAGACTCTATCATCATCTCTCCTAGGATGGTTCTTGCCTCTACCTCTGTGCTTGTGTTGAGGGTATCCCTCTGATTGCATTGGTCTAATATCTGTACATTCATTATGTTTTATTAGATGCAATCTATGCTAAAAATATTTTAGTTATCTCTTGATTTTAATTAAAAGAAAGCATATAAAAAATAAATAACATAAAAATATAAGTGTTCTTACCTATGTTACCCTATGTGGCATTGGGAGGTAGTGCCAGGTTTGGATCTCTTCGATAGTCCATCCCCGCATAAGGGTGGTCATCAGTCACGATGATATGTCGGGACCACCAGGAAAATAACTCATCATTAAATGTGTTGGTGGCATGCCCACCTCCTAAACTTTGCATCAAATCAACCCAATAGAGCATCCAAGGATCTTAGAAGTGCATTGGGTCGAATGATACTCATGGATTCAAAGATAGAACACACTCAAAGAAGAAGGAGCACAAGATGCTCATGTACCTGAAGTTCTTCATCTTCCCCAATTTGCATTCTATCAATTGTGTTTTCATTGAGGACAAATGCATTGTACACCAATCAAATATAGTCAGACGTAGGCATTCTACCCCATAGAACATCTTTGAGCATGAAACCTGGTATAATGATGTTGAGCCTGCCACTCAAGAAATGGTAAATAATATGATTTTCAGGCTCAGGTTCTCTATTTTTATGATCGATATCTGGGCACCCACTTTATGAGTTCCTGCAATGCAGTAAGTGTTAATGTACTCATTGATTATCATTCCACCTCTACCTCAACTCTTTAGATTAACCAGTTCTCCACGTTAGGAGAGACTTGTAATGAAATATATATCCTCAACCTCTATCTTGGGAGACTAATCATCTAGCATGAATGCATCATGGTCTAGACTCTAGTATCCAACCAAGGTTTGCAAGAGTTTCTTTTTTTCCCTCATGTTAGGCACTTGAAATAATTTCAATGACCCACAATTTTGAAGCAAATTAATCACCTCCGGTTCATCCACCACTTGACTATGTATCTCCTCATGCTCTCTTTCCCTCCAAACAATCACCATATTGCATTAACAATATAAATTTTGAAGCTAGAATATTTTTTGTCCACTTCACAGACATATATGCACTTTTACTCGAGGACAAGATTGTATGTACGCACCTTCTTTTAAAGAAAGGTGTGTATAGGGATTTCTATATGCGCCCCGTGAGTATGGAAAGTGTGTATGCACAACCTATACTCTTAAAAGGTTTACACACTCATATTTTGACCAAAATTGAAAAACAAATGGATGAAATTAAAGGGGAAAGGATGATACATTACCCAGTCCAGATGGATCGCGATTTTGACTGTTGATGCTCCAACAATATTTCGTTGAAATTTGAGGGCTTTTCTCCCCCAAATGCACAATCTCAGGTAAAAATCCAAATGGTATGCTAAAAACATGTTTTTTCACTATATTAACCCTTTTCTTACTCACTTTCCTATAGTTTGAAGCCTTCTTTTCCATTTTTTCCTAATGGGATAGTACCTAACAAGTGGTTGTGAGTTAGCATTTGATATTTTTTCAGGTGTGATGAAGAACTAAGGTGTTTCTTAGGCATTTTTTTATCACTATAGTCCACATTTGATCTGTTTTGGTAGGTAATGTTTTTGAAAACTAGCATATAGGATAGGGATTTTCACTTTGCACTTTGCATTAACAGTTTTGTTTCATTTTTTCCACAGGTTCAAACCCACTCAATTGCGACACAAACCTTCCTCATTGTTAAAAGTGTGGTACTATATGTGGTACAACCTACCTTTCATGGGTGCCCTAGTTAATGCCTTGCTAGTCATTTGGCATCCATGTTGAAGTTCTTCATAGGCTCGAGTTCCCTATTTAGTCCTGCCATGACTATATGATGAAGCCTTATGTCTTCTTCTAAATATTTTTCTGCCCTTCCCAAATGGAGCTCCCATTGTTGAGTTATACTATTGCATTGCATTTTCCTGCTTGCGCTTTTGAGCCTAATGTTTTCTTCAACTTTTTGTTTTGTAACATGTCACTTATGCATTCTCTTTGGCTGCTAGCCTTGCATATATTTCCTTTGCAAATTGACACCCTTATCCCTCAAGGAAACATCCCCATGAGTGTCCATATACTGCACTCATCCCTTGCATTGAGAATAGGTATGTTCCATGCACTTGGAATTAGTTTCCTTGCCCAACGACATTGTTTTCCTCCATTATATTCTAGCATCCTTTTATTATTTTTTAGGCTTTCGTAATATGAAAAAGACAAAAACTCAAATATGATTAAAAGAGGGAAGGGAAAGAGTCGGGTTCTCTGTTTATAATTGGCAACAATTATGAGTCATGTCACCCTTGAACAAAGCACTAGTTTTGAGTCTTTGTCTCAATAAATTGGGTTTTTAGTATCAATTTAGGAAGTTGAACCTTGTTTATTGAGTCTTTTCTCCTCTGATTAGTTACCATTCCAATCACTATGGAGATTCTATCGATGCCTCTTGTGTCGCATACTTATTTTATTGTTCATTCTTGAGTCAATACTGCCCAAGTCACTTTTGTATCGTCTTATATTCAAGGGAAGTTTTAGCCTATGCTGGTCATTCCTCAGACTTTCTAACTTATCATATCGGACTTCTTAGTTGTCAAGTCACTCTTAGTATCAATAAGTATCTCTTTCCTATACGCATGCTAGTATGGAAGGTCTTCATTGACTTCTTGTCGACAGGTCAACTCTTATTGACTACAACACATTACTTTGAGAGTTTGACCTAGAGTAACACCCTAAGCCTATTTTCATCATTGATAGGGTACCTTGTACTCATCAAATGACATTTCATCAAGGGTCATTGACTGAGTGGTATCCCATGTGTTCGACGTGAAGACCTCAACTCACACTTTCAGATTTGTGCAGTACCTTGGATTCCATTTTCATCATTGGCGGAAGTCCTTTCCTCTGTCAGTGGTTTTCACTATCGATTGTTGCTCACATGGTCTCTTTCATGCATTATTCCATCTGATGCATGTGAGAGACGTACTTGATGGTGTGTCCTTATAGTTTTTAGTCTGGGACCTTCAAAATAATTGTCCTTTTGTTTCCTCATGTTGGATGATGGGGGATGTCTTAATTCCCTCCTTCCAATGGATCGCTTCCCATCGACTTCAACTCATTTTCTCTAAGATTGGGATCTAGAATCTTTATAGTACCTTGGGGCTTACAGTCATCAGTGGCAAGATCCCTCTCTATTAATAGTGGGAATCCATTAATGTCCCCTAATTGATAGATTCTACAAGTGTCTCATGTCATCTCTTTTATTCACACTTGTTAGAATGTACCAAGTACATTGACGCCCATTATCATTATTAGTGGGTTGTCTCACATTTGTTAACAATATGCATCATTGACCAATAATCAAATGGTATCTCCCATGTTCAACATCAGATCATTTATTCACATGGTCAAGCCTCGCACCTTCGAAAATTTGTTTTGAAGAACTCGGGTCTATAGTAGCATCACCTATTTTATGTTGTTCCTTGAGTTGCGTCAAATAGTACCACTCGCATATATGACATTGGTACATGTGGAGGATCCGTTTACTCATTTCATTGGTTCCAATTATCCTCCTTCTATATTGAGACATAGATCCATTATGTATCTAATCATGGCCATGGTCTATTCTAACGTGGATCCATTGCGTGTTTATTTTTGTGGCCATGATCATTGCTTATATATACATCATGGACCCATAGTGTACTTGACTTAGCGACCAAGATTTTATACACCTTAGCATGGGTATGCCCGCCTCAGGAAGAGATTTATCTCATACTTGATTTCTTTTGCAGGTATCATTATGGTTTGTTGTTTGGTGCACTTTTCCTAGGCCTACTGCACAACTTCCTCCTGGATTTGTAATGTATTTCAGCCATCAGATTCCCTTATGACCTCACACATTAGGGGGCATTTGTTATAGCATATTTTACCACCCCATATGTTTAAGATGCATCCATTGGCCTTGATCCCTAATCCACTTACAATTATAGACTAAAATTCCTCTTGAATCTCTTGAAAAAACATTTTTTGGCAATATATACACTACTTTTGATCTAGCAACAAGCATACATACACTAGTTTCCTATTGACGGGATGTGCATGCCTTCAAAATGCACACAAAAATATAAATGTGTGCACAATATGCATTTTTGGTCAAATTTTATGGGTTTTCCAGGTTATTTACCTCCTATTTCCCGTACATAACTACCCCAACCATGAATCCTTGGTATAAATATATCCTTAAGGTGAAGGAGAGAGGAAGCACATTTATTCTACCGAACTAATGTTCGAATCTGCAAGCAATTTATTCCCAAGTTTTTAAGGCTATTTCTCTCCTTGGAAACCCTTATTTCTAGCATCCTTTCCCATATTATCTTGTCTAGAGAAAGAGACTCCTTCTCTTTATCATACTTGTCTAGGGTTAGGATCATAGAGGATAAGCTACCTTCAGTGGCCCGGGAGGAGGAATCCATATAGTGGTTCCAAGCAGTGTCAACAGTGAAGGATAGGGTGAATGTATTCCATGTTTTGTTGTTCATTTCATTGATAAGAGAACTCTCTTCTTTCTCTCCTCCAATTTTGTGTACTTAATGCATTTCATTATGTTCCGTCACAAGTATTCGATAGGAAATGGATTATTCTAATCTGAGTTAGTTAGAGTTAGTTGTATTTATTTTCTTGTCTCTACTTTACTTGCAAACTTGTTGTCTTTGTGTGCATACTAGTGAGGTGTATCTCATAGCAAGAGACCAAAGTAGAGACCTTCCTACGGGGATCTTATTCAACCTTTGTTACTTTGGTGAGTAGTCCATAACTACCTGGTAGTTACAAGAATGATCATTTTTTCTACTATGGGATTGAGTTAGTTACAAGAAAATTCCATAACAGGGTGTTAGGGAGGAATGATGTGTATTAGGGGAAGCATATGCTAGAGAGGTAGGTGATGTAAGCCACGTGACATGTGGAGTGGAGAGGGGATATGAGGTGTTCAAAGTAGTTATCCCTCAAAGCATTGCCTCCCTCCTCAAGCATTGATTTACACCAGCTTATCCAAGGATGCCCTCCAACCTGGTTCAAAATGGTGGAGACTTGGTTCATCGTGGCATCTTAATGATTTATCACGACAATATTAATGGAGGAATATGACCAACAAGGGTACTACATGGATGGTTTCTAGCATTTAGGCCTCTTATTTGTTATTCCATTATTGTATATGCATATCTTTTGGTTCACTCTACTTGTCGGAAGCCAAGGTGAGAGTTGAATTTTTGGGCATAGGTATTTGGTAAGAAACTCTATTTGGGGGATTGTATGCCTAAGCTAGAGGATGGCTAGCAAGAAATGGAAGGATATAGAAGAACCAATAAATGACCTGCATAGAGGTGGGCCCAGGAAATTACAAGGTTACCTCTAGTTCTGGGTCGACGCCACCAATGAATAAGTTTCAACTAACAGTTGCAGAAGCTTATAATAGTAGATCCTCGGCTAATGTTAAGAAATATGTGGAAAAAATTGAAGCTAAGGTAAGAGAGTGCATGGGCATGACCTCCAACGATAAGGTGGATGAAGAAATGTTTCAGTGGGTACCTAACACTTGATTTTGCAATTCTAAAGATCGTTGACTTGTATTCTAGCACATGAATATTTTTATGGCCATGATTGTAGAAGATAGAGGCACTTAGTACTATGAAATTCTCAATAAAAAAGATGTTGGAAGCTCTTAGGAGTCTAAATCGTCAATAAATTGGATGAGTTGGACAAGAAGTATGAGCACTTGATAAATGTAATGTGGGGTTCTAAAGCAATAAGTGAAGGAAAAAAGGAAGAAGGGGGGCCTTTTATGACAAAGGAAAAAAACCTAAGGGTGCCAATAATAACAATGAAGCAAATAGAGGAAGCTAAAAATAGGGGAGAAGAATCGAATCTCACTTTCATTATTATTGAGTCTACCTTGGGATTAGAGAATTACTCTTAATTATTCTAAGTTTATTTTACTTATGTTTGATAGTCTTACTAGTATGTATGCGAAACTTTTTTGGTTTAGATCTAAACAAATACAGTCTCTTTTTTAAGACTTTAATTCTTCATAATGGACCTAGAAAGGCAAAAACTAATCTCAAAACAATATCTTATTTTTTGAAAACTATAACTCAACTTCCTTTGGTTGTAAGATACAAACTAATTATACTTTTTTCTATATATTATTAATAAATCTATAACTAAATTACAATAAAAAAAAAAAAAAAATATATGTTTAAACTCATATTTTTTTCTATCCTTGTAAATATATGTGTAAACTTATATTTTTTTCCTATCCTTGTAATTCATTATAATTCATTATAGAGTATGTGTTTATGCATGTAAATTGCATTGACAAAGATTTTCATAAACAATATAAAAACAATAACCCATTAAAATTGATTATTAAAATGAAATAATCTAATATTAAATAAGTTATAAACATTTACATCTTCCCCTTATAACTTATAGCTCTATTTACTTCTTAATATACTCCGTAAGTACCAATCACATAACTTTCACAAATACCAACCACATAACTTTCACTTTATTTCATTGTCTCATATTTATGAGTTCTAATAGACTTTGGTAAATAGATATTGAAAATTATAATTTGTATTATTATTATCATAAGTCATA
>ML777515.1:74407-93347 GCA_009831015.1 Picea engelmannii
ATTCTCTGTCATTTTAATACAGCTTTGATTATCACATAGAATCGCGGTTGCTCTCATCTCCAAATCAAATAGGCCTGTCAGCAACTTTCGAAGCCATATAGCTTCGCAGTTAGCAGAACATGCGGCAATGTACTCTGCTTCCACTGTGCTGAGAGCAATACTAGATTGCTTCCTACTCTGCCACAAGATCATAGTTGATCCCAAACTGAAACAACATCCGGAGGTGCTTTTTCTGTCAGCAACGCTTCCTGCCCAATCTGCATCAGTATATCCACTCAGTGTGAAGTCATGATCTCCATCATAGCTGAGACCATAATCCACTGTACCTTTAAGGTACCTCATCACATGTTTTGCAGCCACTAAATGAACACGTCTGGGCTCTACCAAAAACTGACTCAAGGTGTTCACTGCAAAACAGATGTATGGTCTGGTGTTCATCAGGTACATCAGCGATCCAATAATCTGTCTGTACAAAGTGGCATCTATCAAATCTGACGAAGTATCGACCAGTAGCTTCAGCTTCGCTTCCATGGGTGTATTCATGGACTTGCATTCTAGCATGTCGAATATCTTCAAGATTTTGAACGTGTACTTCCCTTGGTTAAGGAATATTCTCTATGGACTCTACCATACCTCAAGGCCTAAGAAGTAATGCATTAGACCAAGGTCTTTCATTTCAAATTATGCGGCAAGTCTCTGTTTACATTCAACGATGAGCTTTTCTTATCCAGTTAAGAATAAGTCATCCACATACAGTAATAGTATTATTGGTTCATTCTCCATGATCTTGAAGTAGAGATTTGAATCTACTTTACTCTTGGTAAAGCCTAAGCTCGTCAAGAAACTGTCTATACGACCATACCAAGCTCTGGGAGCTTGCTTCAATCCGTATAAGGCTTTCTTCAATCAACAGACATGAGATTTCCTGTCTTCAACCTCAAATCCTTGGGGTTGCTCTATATACACTTCCTCTACAATGACACCATTCAAAAAAGTTGTCTTCACATCCATCTGGTGTAGCTTCCATTTCATCTTGGCAGCAAGATCTATAATGGTTCTTGTTGTTCCTGAGTTTATGTTTTAAGACTATAAAACATACCGTCAAGGCATCTGAAAATAATTTAAAGGAAAGATTTGGAATTAAGGAGTTAAAGAAAGATAAGAGCAGATTCAGTTATCTCAACTGTCTCTGTCTTGCTTCTTGTTGCTCTTGGATGCTGATGTCACGTTCAATAGCAGCCCATGATCTTTCTAGTTCAGCCCTATTTGTCGCTATTTGTAATATAGTATTGAATAAACTTAGGGCAATGTTGGTTTGATCCTGAATGCCTGGTTCTACGTTGGGTTGTCTGCTATTAGGGACAGTCATGGATGATATAATTTAAAGGGTTTATAAGAGGGGCATTTAATCAATTGGTTGCTTCAGACTTTCAGAAATGATATCAATGAAAACAGTTTCGAAATCTATAACAGTAATGTAAAAGCACATTCAAGGTCGTTTCCTGGTTTTGTAACAAATTTGGATTTTGTAAACAACGAAACACAATACAGAGAAATATAAGGCTTTTATCAAGAAAGAATCTTATATTTCAATTTACAATGATGAAAGAAAAACAAGATTTCTAACAGAGTTAAATATTAAGGAACAAAAGGTTTTACAGGTCTTAAAATTACTAAAGTAATTTCAGAGGAAAGATTGTAATACATTCAACATCCAAACCAATCTGAAATAATAAACAACAATGAATATAAATTCAAATTGATTCACTTGTTAGAAACACACGTTAAAGGAAAATTTAACGAATCATAACAAACAGGGAAAGAAACATAGTCACAAAGTTGCAAGATCCAGAATCTTGTTTGCGGTTTATATTCCGATGAACTTCAAATTTGATCTTACAAAAATTGGCATTTTCCCAAAACTTTTGAAGCCTCTGCTCTGCCTTTTGAAATTATATTTATACATTTCTATCAAAGTTTCTTGTTGGTAACTAACCAACTCCCTAATATTATGGTTACATAAAATAATGTCAATCATTTACAATTTCTTTCAAAATTCTAATAAATAAAAATATCTTTAAAGTTTTAAATTTGCGTTGATGAACTTTCTTTTTCTGCTTCAACGCATTGAACACATTTGCCCAAAAATTTTACTAAGATTCTGGGAGCCTCAGATACTTCACTTGCTTCGAAAGAGAAAAATCTTCTCTGTAAGTCTGGCAGCTGACTTTTTATTATTTTCTCTGTGAATTTAACCCTTTCCAACTTTGAACTTGAAGCTATCATCCACTTATCTATTTTTTCAATGATGACCAATTTAATGTTTGAAATTCTGCTTTCCTTTCTTCGAGCTCTTCTTTTGACTTCAGCTGATGCCTGGCAATGTTGATTTCGCCTAATGACTCAGAATCATCGTCTGTCTTAATATTTAATAAATATTTTTCAAAGAGATTGAAAATTCTTTAACAATCTTCATTAACTTTTGTTGTAATTCTTTTATATTCAGCTAATTTTGATTCCCAGACCTTTATCATTATATCTCCTTTTACCTGTTCATAAATAGATAATTTCTTATTTTTTCCAATTTCTTCTTTCTGTGAAGAAGCCACTTCTTTTTGAAAAGTAGTCATTGTTGCTTTTGCTTCTCTTTCTTTCTGGAACACCTGTTCCATGGACCTATTTGATTCCCGAAAATAGTTTTGGATTATTTCCAGATTGTGGAATACTTTTTGTTGTTATCCTTCTATGTTTCATATATCTCTGAGGCTTGCGTCCTAAAATGTTCAATTTCAATTACTTGATTAGTAATTGAAATAATCTTATCTTGCAAAAAATTATTTTCATCGCCCAGCTTTTGAACCTGTTCTTGAGTAACCTGTATCATGTGTTTTGCCTCATCCAAGTTTTTATTCAACTTTTGGATTTCTTGCATGTCTTTGAGTCTAGCTTGTTCTAGACCCTTTTGTATCCCCCAGCCAATCATTCTTTCATTTTCCTTTAATCTGTCTTGCAACTGTATTATTTCTTGATCCTTTTTCTCAAGCATAGTTGTTAGATTTCCTACAGAATACATGTTAGTTGATGCTATAGCACCCATGGTTCCTGCTAACTCTGTAGCGAATTCTCCTTCTTTGAGTTTCTTTCCATCAATGATAATTTTATGTCTTTTGATTGTTCTTTCTCCTACAGGATGAATTTCATGTTTCAAGACAGCTCTTCATTTTTTACTAAAAAAATAATCAGATGAGGGGATTTCATCTCTTGAGATTGGCTCTAGGTCACTTACATATAGAACTCCTTCATGAGGGGTTCCGAAAGTAGACTGTAGTGGAGTCAATGTTGTGATAGGACTGCCAAGTTCCTTTGAAGTTGTTCCTCCAACATTTTCTGGAATATCATCAATAACTATTGGACTTGTTTCCAGTCCTTTTCCTTTTCCTTTTTCTGGTTCTTTTGTCTGAGAACCTTCTGTGTTCTGAGGAGGTATTTTAGGATTTTTCAATTTATCTTTGTCACTTGACTTATCCTGAATATCAGTTTCAAACCCTGGAGGAGTTGTTTCTTTCTCTGGCAATGAAGTCAACATTTCACCTTGTAAAATCTTTGGCAGGCAGCTTCGTCTATGTCTTTGAAAAGATGTAAACCCCACCTGTGAGTCAGGTGACAAGGCTTGTACTCTATTTTGCACTTCCTCATAAGACTTAACATTTTTTAAAACATCATCATAAACTGAAATTTCATGTTCATATGCTTTTAAATTACATTGTATGTAATGCCGACTGATTATTTGGTGAGGGTCGTGTTTCCTGTGCTCTATGCTTGCTAATTTCACTTCGTACAATGACTCAGCCTCCGCCTTAGAATGGCCTAAGTTTAATAAAATGAATTTTCCGACATAAACAGGAAAAGATGGCCATGTTTTTTTCTGCTGAGCTTTTAATTCTAACCCAATACCACCCTTGACTAACTAATAAGCCACTTCTCTGCATATCAACCTGTCTGGTAAAATTTTTGGGAGTGCGTGAGGCAGAATGGAACAACCATAAACCCTAACATAGGAAAAAATTTCCTCAATGAACCAGTCAGCAACTGATTTGAGGTTTTCTATGATGGTATTAGAAATGCGAGGGGGTTCGCATCCAAAGAATATTTTGTGCAGAGGGATAATTACATAATGACAAACATCATAAAAAACATTTTTTGCATTTTCTTCCCAGAGAGTTGAGTGGTATTTATGAACAGGCTCTGGGCAAGAAACATTCCAACTCCAATTCATTAATGGGAAAGGAGTCATAAAACAAATGGCATCCATGATATAAGATGACATATAAAAAGACACTGGTTGTCCTTTTGACCTAGTTGCTTTGTAATTCACAACCTCTGATGTGAGGTTATCTGACAAAATTTTGTGCCAATTAAAACTGCGTCCCTCTGAAACTTCCTCTAAAAAAGGTGTCCAATCTGCATGAAAGTGACAAGGATCCTTTCTCCCAAAAAGTCTACATAACATCATTGCTACATAAACCATCTATTCATTTAACGAAGTTGTGGCATAAATTCCATGTAAATCAGCCCTAAACTTGTTTTCATCTCTGGCCCACCCTTTAATCATGTCAAGGTATGTTTGGCTCGCTTCAATGCATTCTTTTCTTTGAAACTCGGCTAAAAACTCAGAATTAAAAGTGTGTCTATAATTGGGCGAGAGCTTATACATTACTTGAATATGCTCAAGCCTGAATGAGCCGATGACAGCTCCTTGCTCGTTCAGAATGCTTCTGGTCAGGACATCTACTTTTTCCAGTGCCCAGCCAATCATATCAGTATATGACACAAGTCTCGGACGTGCAGCAACCTTATGAAGCTCAGACTCGGCAATATCTCGGAGGTGATTTTCCAAATCAGTGGCTGCATATTTAAGCTCATCCTCCAGTTTTTCGGAAATTCCAGTCCATGATTTGACAGAGTGTACTCCGGATGCAGTAGTATCGGAGATAATATCACCTTCTGGTTGATCTTCATTTTTCTTCGACACCTTTTTGGGTGACATGGCTCTATGTTTAACTTGAAAACCTGTAACAGAGAGTGATTTAGCTTTGAAATGAAAATACAGACGTTTCAAATATTTATTTCAAATATATCATAAAAACATTGAGATTTGTACCTCTGTTACGAAGTTAAGGCTCTTAATGCAAAAGATATTTTCGAAGATATGCATTTAATGTTTGTACCTAGGATTTCTCGGTGTTTTCAAATATAATAGAAATTTACTAAATCAGACAATGATGCATTAAAGGACATTTAAAGAAAGTTTAACTTTAAGCCTTGTTTAGAAGGATAATTAATTAGCGTTGATCTTGAATTAAATTTGAAAACCTGCTTTTCGGAGTTTCGGCGCTTTTGATGTCGAGGAAATATGTCGTCGAAAAACCACGATTGCCAGAATCGCGATGTATTATTTTAAATTAAAACGTTTTTAGGATCTTAATTAATCAAGATTAGACCTTTTCGGGATTTTGTTAATCGGAAAATCGGGGATCGGGATTTCGGGGAATCTGATGACATGAAACATGCTTCTCATAAAACCGCAAATCCCGATATCGCGATGTAATTATTTAACTCTTAATCATTCTTAGCGGTGATTAGATTAATTCAAAACTTTACTTAAGGATTAAATGTATCGTGAAATCGAGAAATCGGGAAACACGATGACAAGATTATTTGATCTTATAAAACCGTGAATCCTGATATTGCGACGTGATTAAATTAACCTTTAAACCCTTTTAATTCTGAATTAAGTAATTTATGTTTTAAATAATTCTTAAAGTATCGGGAAATCGGGGATCGGGATTTTGCAATTCAATTTGCATCAAACACTTATTTACGCAAAACTCTAAATCCCGATTTTATTTTTTTATTTTTTAAAATTTTAAATTATTGCCCCTTTAAAAGATGGTTTTAAAGAGTGTTGGAAAACTTATATTCGTTTAGATTTTTTTTCCTTCCTTGTCCTAAAATAAACAATAAAAGGCATCGCGAATTTATAGGTGATGAAACTCTTGTTTTTTTTTTTAAATTTGAAAAACGCAAAGACTTAAAAATTATAAATCTTTTATCCTTAAGAATAAAAAATTGAAGGTCTGTTTCAACATAGGCTCCAACTGGGGACCTCGTCTCCCTGCAGGACGAGGAGAACATGCAGACTCAGTGCCTTCATTAGGTAAATGGTGCCAAGGGTATATTTCTGATAAACTGATCAAGGAGAAGGAAAAGAGATTACATAAAGTGTTTGAAAACCTTTTCAAAACTTCTCATTTATTTGAAATTCAATTATAGTCTTATTCAAAATTCTCCTTCCCGTTCCAAAATTGAGTTAGTATTGAGATGATTAGAACAATATTTAGAAACTCAACGGATTATTGAATATTTCAGCTTGCATCAATCGAAATAAAATTTATAATTTTTAAACTGGGAAACTCTATTTTGACTTAAGATGAATATTCGGTTTTGAAAAATTGATAACTAGAATAGAGTTATAGATAAGTATGACAATCATACAGACACCTCATATATTGCTTCACTGCCAGCAGGCCTATTCAGTACCCCGGTGAAGTTATCTGTCCCTTTTTACTGAATTTCCTTTCACCGCTTCGAGTGCTAATTTTATGTTTAGACATTGCTTCACTGCCAGTAGGCCTGTTCAATACCCCAGTGAAGTTATCTATTTTTTTATCTTTAGACAAGGGCAATCATTTAAATGAATTTCCTTTCATCGTCTGTAGGACTAGATGGGGGCAATCAATTACGAATTTCCTTTCACCATCTGCCTTATAGTTAGCAAATGCTTACGAAGCAGGGGAAATCAGTGATACTTAATATATCAGGGGTGGTGATCTGTGTAAAATTTTATAATAGAGATTTGTCAACTTGTTTTGGTTATTCTAGACCAATTTTTCTCAACCATCAAAACCCTTAGTCTGTAGAGAAAAAGGAAAAAATATTTTCAGAGGATCTTCTTTTGAGCAAGCTTAATAGTTCAGACAACTGTTAAGAAACTTAAGATATTCAAATTAACTCAAACCTAACCATTTTTAGTCAGAGAGAAAAACTATGAAAACTGACTTAACTGAATTTAATCATTTGATGATTTCCAAAGTCAATACAAAATCTCTCCTACTCTGATAAAAAGAATTCGAAAACGTGAAAGATAGTACTAAGGGTATTAAAAGGGATTTTTCAACAATTTGTAAACCAGAACACCTCAAATAAAATTTCAGAAATAACTCTGTGGATTATTTTTTTTTATTTTTTATTTTTTTTTTAAATTTGGAAAATTAACTAATTTTTAATTTTAACAGAGAAGTTTTCAGAAAGTTGAGAAAGAAACTGGTATATATATATATATATATATATATATATATATATATATTTATTTATTTATTTATTTATTTATTTATTCCATATAATGCTTTAAGAACCGCCCATTAACAGGGGCATTCATGATCTTACCATCTAAATTTTCCAGTAGAAATGAGTTTTTTCCTTCAGAAGATGATACCTTAAAGGGTCCGTACCAAATATGATCGAATTTACCATTTTTTCCCGAATCTTCTTTTCGAGCATCCCACTTCAAAACCAGATCTCCTAGGAGAAAGTTCCTATTTTTGGCTTTGCGATCAAATAACATCTTCATATTGTCCTAGTACTTCTGTAACTTTTCATCTATTACATCTCTTTGTTGTTGAACTTCAATCAGTTGGTTTATCCTTCTAGTGAGAGGATTTAGCTCTTCCTTCTCATCCTGCCACAGTTTCATCACAGGAAGTGCTAAATTTATGGGCAACACTACATCTGTTCCATAAACCATTTGAAAGGGAGAAGTACCAATAGACTTCTTCGTACCTATCCGATTTGCCCATAAAGCATACTTTAAATGTAAATGCCAAGATTTTTTATTTTCATTTAAGACTTTCTTGATTATACTGATCTAACTCTTATTAGAAGATTATGCCAGACCGTTTCCCTGCGGATAGTATGTTGTAGAATGTCCCAACACAATATTATATTTCTGGCAAAAACTGACCATTGCCATGGATTTGAAAGCCTGTGCATTGTCTGTGACTATCTTTCTAGGACAGCCAAATCTTGACAATATATTCTCTTCTAAAAATTATATAACCACTGAATCAGTGACCTTCCTTGTCGGGATCGCTTCCACCCATTTGGTGAAATAGTCAGTAGTGGTCAGAATCCATCTATGTTGGGCACTTGAATGAGGATTTATCTCACCTATGAAGTCAAGTCCCCACTACTGAAAAGGAGCTTCTGTCTTGACTGGGACTAATGGCATCGCTGGTAACTTATGTTTTCCTGTAAAAAATTGGCAAGGCCTACAAGCTCGTACCTTAGCATTTACATCTGGGAAAAGTTTAGGCCAGTAGTAACCAACCCGCAGGATTTTATATGTCGTCGCTCTCCAAGCATGGTGTCCCCCGCAGACTCCTTCATGAAACTGACTTATAACTTCCTCTGTTTCTGATTCGACCAAACAGACCAAAACGAAACCAAGTGGGTCTTTCCAGTATAATCGTTTCTCAGAAATATAGTATTTAACTACATGCAGCTTCAGAGTTCTAGCTTTGGAAGGTGACAAATCATCTGGACATTTCAAAGTTAATAAATATGTTACTATGTCCTTATACCAATTTGACGAAGCGAATTTGTCCTTGATCTTGTTTTCGATTATTTGGTCGTCAATTTCATTCACATCTATCCATCCTTCTTCTTCTTGAGCATTGTTTATCCCAAGAGCCCTGAAATTTGATTCAACTAGAAGTTTAGCTAAACCCTGTCCTTTTACTAGTTTAGTTGGTTTGACCTCCAAGTCAAACTCTTGAATTTTTGCAAGCCATCTACCTCTTTTACGATCACTGTCTGCTTGAACCAAGATATCCTTTACAACACTAGTGGGTACATATGCAATGACTTTAGAATGTAATACATACGTTCTGAAAGCTTTCAATGCTTTTACCATGGCGTAAGCTTGCTTTTCCATTATATTGTATTTAATTTCATCATCTCGGAGGCTTTTACTAAAGAAGGCTATGGGTTGCTCAAAACCTTCTTCATTCTTCTGAAGGAGTACAGCAGCGAGCGTATGTTCAGAGGCAAATGAAAAAATGAGAAAATCTTTAAGATAATTTGGACTCGCTAGTACTGGTGCCTCACTTATAATTTTTTTAATGTGGGCAAAGGATGCCTTAGCTTCTACTGTCCACTTTACTTTGATGTTTTTTCTGAGCATATATGTAATCAATTTAACAATCTCAGCGAAGTTAGGAACAAATCTTCTCAAGAAATTTATTTTTCCTAAAAATGATCGAATTTCTTTAACATTCCTAGGAATAGCTAATGTGTCTATAGCCTCTACTCTTTTTGGATCAATCCTGATTCCATCTCAGGATACTATATGACCCAACAAATTACCTTCCTACATAGCGAAATGAGACTTTTTAGGATTTAAGGATAGACCAAACCTGCGACATTTTTCAAATGTTTGTTTGAGATGAATCATATGGTCTTCATTTGATTTTGAAAAAACAGTAAGATCATCCAGATATATAACTACGAACTTGTCTCGTTCACCGACAAAAGCGATGTCCATCGCTCGTTGAAAAGTAGCTCCTGCATTCATTAGTCCAAATGGTATTTTATCATACATAAACATGCCCCAAGGAGTAGTAAATGCAGTTTTTTCCTTGTCAAGTTCACTAACGGCAATTTGATTATAACCTGAAAAGTCGTCAATCATGGACATTCTAGTAGCCCCTACTACTTTTTCGAGAACGTGGTCCATTTTTGGTAGAGGATAATTATCTTTAAGAGAAGATTTATTTAAATTTCTGAAGTCAACGCATAATCTAATTTCCCCATTTTTCTTTCTAACTGGGACTAGATTAGCTACCCAATCAGAATATCTTAAGGGGACAATAATCTTAGCATCTAAAAGTTTTTTAACTTCTTTCTCAATGACGGGTAATAAAATCGGGTTGAACTGTCGGAGTTTTTGTTTGAAAGGTTTGACACCCGGTTTAAGTGGTATTTTTTGTTCTATCACCGAAGTGTCATATGTTTTCAAATCTTCGTATGACCATGCAAAAACATCTTTATATTTTTTCAACAACTCCGTGTATTTGTTTTTATTTTCTACTGATAAAAATTTAGATAACTTAACCATTTTGGGATTATCTATTGTTCCTAAGTTACAATCTTCAACCTCTTCTTATTGAGGTTGTAGAGTGGTTTTAGAAGGAATGTCATCTTTATTAAAGAGTCTTTCCAAAGGAATCATACCTTTGGGGATTTGATTGTTCTTAAGAACAAGCATCCGGTGGTTAGCAATTTTATCATGGAATTCTTTTGCATCTTCCCCTTCTTGCATGACCCAAATAGGATCATTTTGATTCTCCTGATCGTTATATGTTTCTGAAAATTCATCTAATGATTCAAGAAACTTTCTAAGTTGCTCATCGTCTTCAAAAAATTTACAATGTTGTATATTATTTGGTATTGAAGGACGATGCCTCATTTGTATATGGTATTTTAAATTAAAAGCCATCGGGGGTGTAAAAGTTGATGTAGCTTTAGCTAAAGCATCAGCCTGTTGGTTTTCGAATCTAGGGATGAAATGAAAATTTATAGAAGTAAATAAATTCTCCATTAAATCCCAAACACAATTTCTATAAGATCTTAATCTAGGATGTTTAGCTTGATATTGCTGATTTACTTGTTTTATGATTAATTCAGCATCACCAAAGACTTCAAGTTTTTTAATTTTCATTTTTCTAGCAGCTTCTAAACCGAGTACCAAAGCCTCATATTCACATACATTATTTGTACAATATATATACCACTGGAGCCTATAAGAAAAAGGAATCACAAATTGATCATCAGGAGCAATAAGGAGTACTCCAAGATAGGAGGAAGCACCATCAAAAAACATTTTCCATATACCTGTATTATATACATTTTCTTCTATTTTTTTTTTTTGAATTTTTTCTTCTGTACATTTATCATCTACATCTATTTCAAAATCATCATCTAACGATAATATACAGTTTCCTAAATCTTGGTCGGCAATATACATTGGATGATTATTAGGATTATTTGGGTCACTCACCGTAAATGCCAACCTAGTCTCCCTGTAAAGACGAGTGAATTGTCCTCCGAAGACAGGGATTGTAGCATATGTCATATCTAGTTGGAGCGATCCTCCAAGCTTAGCGCCCCATGATCTAGATAATAAAATTCCGTATTTTGGGGGGATATCAGCGACTACTACATCCATAAGGATACTTTTAGCAGGTATCTAGGCCAAATTCACCACTAGGTCTTTGATCATTCCTATGCATTTAACTTTCCTTGAATTGAAAGAATACAAATTATCATAGGGTCTTGTGATTTCGAGACCAAGTTTTTCCATTATTTCTTTTGGCATAACATTATGTGAAGCTCCAAAATCCAACATACAGTTATGTAAAAGGTGATCAAAAATAGTTAGTGTAATATAAAAAGGAGCCATTGTATCTCTTGCACCTTCGACGTGTGGACCGAAAACTATGATAGGCTTATCATCTTCTAAGTTAATAGTGTCAACCTAACTTTCATCTTCTGAAAAATTTATCATTTTGGCAATTTGTTTTTGGTATACTGGATTTTTTGCTAATTCAACAAGGGGAATAGGAATTTTGATCTTACTTATTTCGTTTTCCAAGTTAAAGTTTCCTAGAGCCTTGTCATTCTCAATGTTTGGGGCTTCCATAACCTTTTTCTCAGTTTTACGTTGAGATGTAACCTTATTTTCTTTTATCGGAGCTTGTGTATTTACAGGGGATGTTCCTACTGGTTCTAACTGTACAGGGTTATCAGTTGTATTTCTTTTTGCAGACTGTTTATCTGCAACTTTTGGGTTTACCTCATCGGTATCATTTCTCAACAAACCCTTTTTTGTTTGAACCTTAGGGAGATTTGTATTTCTTGGTCTTAGAATGTATTTTCCTTGTAAATCAGCAATAATATCATCTGCGATATTTTGATATGTACAATCATCAGTGACATTATTGTTAACATTATCTTCTGATTTTCTTTCGTTATTCAAAGATGCTTCATAATCCTGTCTAGATAAATAAGGGGACTTATTATCATCACCAAGATTACTAATATCTTCATCTAGTGCCTCAAAATCACTGAAATCTTCCTCTCCAATATAATCTTCACTTTTAAAGGGTGCTTGAATTTTTTGATCTTCATTTTTTATCGTTTTATGTGGTCCCTGAGGTTCAGGATTTTTTCGGAAATCTTTTCTGGGAAAATTATCTCTTCGGGGTTTTTCTAACTCTATTTTCGAAATTTTGTTTGAGAGTTGTTGAATGACCCTAGCTATCTCATCTATTCTATCTCCAGAAGATTTCCCTAACCCTGAAGGTCCACCTTGTTCTTTAAATTTTTTATTTTCTTTATTTCCAGTGTCGGTCTTTGCTTTAAGTTTACCTGATGCCATCATATTGGATTCGATTTCAACTGCGTCATCCTGCATCTTAGAGAGATCTAATGATCTCCTTTCTCTCAATAGTAAAGCAAATTCAGGATCAAAAGCACCAGCAAAAGTTACTTTTGTTGCAGGTTGTGAAGGTTTAACTTCAGCTGGAATATTATTTTATAATTTATTAAACCTTTGTATGAATTCCGAAACTGACTCAGAGTTTCTCTTTTTGAGGGCTCCGAATTCGGTTAGATAGTAGAGGTGATCCTTCCTCTCACCCCATTGTCTGATGAATGCACTCTCAAGCTCTTCATAGGATCTTAATGATCCAGCTGGTAAGGATCGAAACCAAGTTCTCACCTGTCCCTCAAAGGTTTGAACAAGTAATCTAGAATACACATCTTCATGTTCTATTCCAAGTATATCTGCAAATTGATCGAAAAAATTTATATGTTCTTGTGCGGTTAAATCACCCTCCCCTGTAAACTTCGGGAATCTCTTCATATAGTTCTCAGGAAGATCATGAAGGGGAACAGGAAGAACGAGGGGAGCATATCTAGCAGCCACTTTGGCAAAAATTCCGGGAAGTGGTACTTGACCACCTCCAGGAGCACCACCTCCAGCTCCAGCACCTCCTTGTGCCGCCATGGTTAAATTTGGGACTGGAGTTTGGACAGTGTGTGGAGAAGATTCTCGGAAAACTGGAGACGAAACTTCGGGAAAAGAGAAAGTACCAAAAGAAGGGGGAAGTGAAAGTGATCTTTCAAAGGTTTCCGATGAGTTCGATTGTGAAAAATTAGGTTGATCTATAGTATAAGTTGATAAAAGGATTTGTTTAAATGATTTTCTTGATTTTAAGATTTTTTCCGGATTAGAGACTGGAGAGATATGTTTGCTATCCGGGTTTTTTCTGGTGTTCTTACGGCTACTAGCCAGTTTATTTGATGTGGAGTCGCCAAGTGAAAGATAATTTAGCCTTAGAAAGTTTTATGTTCTTGTTCACTATCAACAACAGAAAGTGTCAATGTCGTTCTTCCCAGGGAAGTGATTCGTTTCTTCGCTCCCCGGCAACAGCGCCAAAAAGATGTTGTTCCTGAGTTTATGTTTTAAGGCTATAAAACATACCGTCAAGGCATCCGAAAATAATTTAAAGGAAAGATTTGGAATTAAGGAGTTAAAGAAAGATAAGAGCAGATTCAGTTATCTCAACTGTCTCTGTCTTTCTTCTTGTTGCTCTTGGATGCTGATGTCACGTTCAATAGCAGCCCATGATCTTTCTAGTTCAGCCCTATTTGTCGATGTTTGTAATATAGTATTGAATAAACTTAGGGCAATGCTGGTTTGATCCTGAAGGCCTGGTTCTATGTTGGGTTGTCTGCTATTAGGGACAGTCATGGATGATATAATTTAAAGGGTTTATAACAGGGGCTTTTAATCAATTGGTTGCTTCAGACTTTCAGAAATGATATCAATGACAACAGTTTTGAAATCTATAACAGTAATGTAAAAGTACATTCAAGGTCATTTCTTGGTTTTGTAACAAATTTGAATTTTGTAAACAATGAAACACAATACAGAGAAATATAAGGATTTTATCAAGAAAGAATCTTATATTTCAATTTACAATGATGAAAGAAAAACAAGATTTCTAACAGAGTTAAATATTAAGGAACAAAAGGTTTTACAGGTCTTAAAATTACTAAAGTAATTGATTTCAGAGGAAAGACTGTAATACATTCAACATCCAAACCAATCTGAAATAATAAACAACAATGAATATAAATTCAAATTGATTCACTTGTTAGAAACACACATTAAAGGAAAATTTAACGAATCATAACAAACAGGGAAAAAAACATAGTCACAAAGTTGCAGGATCCAGAATCTTGTTTGCGGTTTATATTCCGATGAACTTCAAAGTTGATCTTACAAAAATTGGTCTTTTCCAAAAAAATTTGAAGCCTCTGCTCTGCCTTTTGAAATTATATTTATACATTTCTATCAAAGTTTCTTGTTGGTAACTAACCAACTCCCTAATATTACGGTTACATAAAATAATGTGAACCGTTTACAATTTCTTTCAAAATTCTAATAAATAAAAATATCTTTAAAGTTTTAAATCTGCGTTGATGAACTTTCTTTTTCTGCTTCAACGCATTGAACACATTTGCCCAAAAAGTTTACTAAGATTCTAGGAGCCTCAGGTACTTCATTTGCTTCGAAAGAGAAAAATCTTCTCTGTAAGTTTGGCAACTGACTTTTTATTGTTTTCTCTGTGAATTTAACCCTTTCCAACTTTGAACTTGAAGTTATCATCCACTTATCTATTTTTGCAATGTTGACCAATTTAATGTTTGAAATTTCTGCTTTCCTTTCTTCGATCTCTTCTTTTGACTTCAGCTGATGCCTGGCAATGTTGATTTCGCCTAATGACCCAGAATCATCGTTTGTCCTAATATTTAATAAATCTTTTTCAAAGAGATTGAAAATTCTTTGACAATCTTCATTAACTTCTGTTGTAATTCGTTTATATTCAGCCAATTTTGATTCCCAGACCTTTATCATTATATCTCCTTTTACCTGTTCAGAAATAGATAATTTCTGATTTTTTCCAATTTCATCTTTATGTGAAGAAGCCACTACTTTTTGAAAAGTAGTCCTTGCTGCTTTTGCTTCTCTTTCTTTCTGGAACACCTGTTCCATGGACCTATTTGATTCCCGAAAATAGTTTCGGATTATTTCCAGATTGTGGAATACTTTTTGTTGTTCTCCTTCTATGTTTTCATATGTCTCTGAGGCTTGCGTCCTAAAATGTTCAATTTCAATTACTTGATTAGTAATTGAAATAATCTTATCTTTCAAAAATTTATTTTCATCGCCCAGCTTTTGAACCTGTTCTTGAGTAACCTGTATCATGTGTTTTGCCTCATCCAAGTTTTTATTCAACTTTTGGATTTCTTGCATGTCTTTGAGTCTAGCTTGTTCTAAACCCTTTTGTATCCCCCAGCCAATAATTCTTTCATTTTCCTTTAATCTGTCTTGCAACTGTATTATTTCTTGATCCTTTTGCTCAAGCATAGTTTTTAGATTTCCTACAGAATACATGTTAGTTGATGCTATAGAACCCATGGTTCCTGCTAACTCTGTAGCGAATTCTCCTTCTTTGAGTTTCTTTCCATCAATGATAATTTTATGTCTTTTGATCGTTCTTTCTCCTACAGGATGAATTTCCTGTTTCAAGACAGCTCTTCGTTTTTTACTGAAAAAATAATCAGATGAGGGGATTTCATCTCTTGAGATTGGATCTAGGTCACTTACATATAGAAATCCTTCATGAGGGGTTCCGAAAGTAGATTGTAGTGGAGTCAATGTTGTGATAGGACTGTCAAGTTCCTTTGAAGTTGTTCCTCCAACATTTTCTGGAATATCATCAATAACTATTGGACTTGTTTCCAGTCCTTTTCCTTTTCCTGTTTCTGGTTCTTTTGTCTGAGAACCTTCTGTGTTCTGAGGAGGTATTTTAGGATTTTTCAATTTATCTTTGTCACTTGACTTATCCTGAATATCAGTTTCAAACCCTGGAGGACTTGTTTCTTGCTATGGCAATGAAGTCGACATTTCACCTTGTAAAATCTTTGGCAGGCAGCTTCGTCTATGTCTTTCAAAAGATGTAAACCCGACCTATGAGTCAGGTGACAAGGCTTGTACTCTATTTTGCACTTCCTCATAAGACTTAACATTTTTTAAAACATCATCATAAACTGAAATTTCATGTTCATATGCTTTTAAATTACATTGTATGTAATGCCGAATGATTATTTGGTAAAGGTCGTGTTTCCTGTGCTCTATGCTTGCTAATTTCACTTCGTCCAATGACTCGGCCTCCGCCTTAGAATGGCCTAAGTTTAATAATATGAATTTTCCGACATAAACAGGAAAAGATGGCCATGCTTTTTTCTGCTGAGCTTTTAATTCTAACCCAATACCACCCTTGACTAACTGATAAGCCACTTCTCTGCATATCAACTTGTCTGGTAAAATTTTTGGGAGTGCGTGAGGTGGAATGGAACAGCCATAAACCCTAACATAGGAAAAAAATTTCTCAATGAACCAGTCAGCAACTGATTTGAGGTTTTCTATGATGGTATTAGAAATGAGAGGGGGTTCACATCCAAAGAATATTTTGTGCAGAGGGATAATTACATAATGACAAACATCATAAAAAACATTTTTTGCATTTTCTTCCCAGAGAGCTGAGTAGTATTTATGAACAGGCTCTGGGCAAGAAACATTCCAACTCCAATTCATTAATGGGAAAGGAGTCATAAAACAAATGGCATCCATGATATAAGCTGACATATAAAAAGACACCCGTTGTCCTTTTGACCTAGCTGCTTTGTAATTCACAACCTCTGATGTGAGGTTATCTGACAAAATTTTGTGCCAATTAAAACTGCGTCCCTCTAAAACTTCCTCTAAAAAAGGTGTCCAATCTGCATGAAAGTGACAAGGATCCTTTCTCCCAAAAAGTCTACATAACATCATTGCTACATAAACCATATATTTGTTTAAGGAAGCTATGGCATAAATTCCATGTAAATCAGCCCTAAACTTGTTTTCATCTCTAGCCCATCCTTTAATTATGTCAGGGTATGTTTGGCCCGCTTCAATGCATTCTTTTCTTTGAAACTCGACTAAAAACTCAGAATTAAAAGTGTGTCTATAATTGGGTGAGAGATTATACATTACTTGAATATGCTCAGGCCTGAATGAGCCGATGACAGCTCCTTGCTCGTTCAGAATGCTTCTGGTCAGGACATCTACTTTTTCCAGTGCCCAACCGATCATATCGGTATATGACACAAGTCTCGGACATGCAGCAACCTTATGAAGCTCAGACTTGGCAATATCTCGGAGGTGATTTTCCGAATCAGTGGCTGCATATTTAATCTCATCCTCCAGTTTTTCGGAAATTCCAGTCCATGATTTGACAGAGTGTACTCCGGATGCAGTAGTATCAGAGATAATATCACCTTCTGGTTGATCTTCATTTTTCTTCGACGCCTTTTTGGGTGCCATAGCTCTGTGTTTAACTTGAAAACCTATAACAGAGAGTGATTTAGCTTTGAAATGAAAATACAGACGTTTCAAATATTTATTTCAAATATATCATAAAAACATTGAGATTTGTACCTTTGTTACGAAGTTAAGGCTCTTAATGCAAAATATATTTTCGAAGATATGCATTTAATGTTTGTACCTAGGCTTTCTCGGTGTTTTCAAATATAATAGAAATTTACTAAATCAGACAATGACGCATTAAAGGACATTCAAAGAAAGTTTAACTTTAAGCCTTGTTTAGAAGGATAATTAATTAGCGTTGATCTTGAATTAAATTTGAAAACCTGCTTTTCGGAGTTTCGGCACTTTTGATGTCGAGGAAATATGTTGTCGAAAAACCCCGATTGCCAGAATCGCGATGTATTATTTTAAATTAAAACGTTTTTAGGATCTTAATTAATCAAGATTAGACCTTTTCAGGATTTTGTTAATCGAAAAATTGGGGATCGGGATTTTGGGGAATCTGATGACATGAAACATGCTTCTCATAAAACCACGAATCCTGATATCGCGATGTAATTATTTAACTCTTAATCATTCTTAGCGGTGATTAGATTAATTCAAAACTTTACTTAAGGATTAAATGTATCACGAAATCGGGAAACACGATGACAAGATTATTTGATCTTATAAAACCGCAAATCCCGATATTGCGACGTGATTAACTTAACCTTTAAACCCTTTTAATTCTGAATTAAGTAATTTATTTTTTAAATAATTCTTAAAGTATCGGGAAATTGTGGATCGGGGTTTCGCAATTCAATTTGCATCAAACACTTATTTACGCAAAACTCCGAATCCCGATTTTATTTTTTTATTTTTTAAAATTTTAAATTATTGCCCCTTTAAAAGATGGTTTCAAAGAGTGTTGGAAAACTTATATTCGTTTAGATATTTTTTGCCTTCCTTGTCCTAAAATAAACAATTAAAGGCATCGCGAATTTATAGGTGATGAAACTCTTGTTTTTTTTTTTTTAAATTGAAAAACGCAAAGACTTAAAAATTATAAATCTTTTATCCTTAAGAATAAAAAATTCAAGGTCTGTTTCGACAATTCTGATTGAAGTGTATCTGGCCACAGGAGCGAATGTCTCTTCATAGTTGATTCCTTCCTTCTGGGAAAAGCCACGAGCTACAAATCTTGCTTTATATTTCTCAATACTTCCATCAGCAGCATGTTTTATCTTGAATAGCCTTTTTGATGATACCACATCCTTACTTTTCGGTCTGGGAACAATTTCCCACACATCATTCTTTATTATGGATTGGTATTCCTCTGTC
>ML777515.1:103799-120490 GCA_009831015.1 Picea engelmannii
TGAGCACAAGTAACCTACTTACCACCTTAAGACAAAGCGCATACTAAACAAAAGCCAAACTCTGAGTTCACACATTAACCAACACAAGCCCAGCGCAAGCGTTGAGCCTTTTCTTCATATTATAAGGGTGGTTAATATGATGTCATATATTGATAACAGGAAGGGTTAAATGTTTGACTAAATAGTTAATTGAGAGTAATTGGCAAGTACATTATGGCGCTAGCATAGTTAGCAAGGAGACAAGCTAGTAACTTACCTGGACGAAGTTACCAAGCTTAGATGCTTTAACCCTGACCTTTAGCCACTTACCCTAAAGAGAGTAACGTCTCTTTACAGACAAGTAAAAAAAACTTATGCCTAACCCTATGTTTACAAGTATAAGTTGCACGAATGTGAATTGCCTTAGACTCTTCCCTGACAATCATTTGGTTTGATGCTGGTTCAATTGTTCCAGATGGTTAGGACTCGGGGAAATCGAGGTCGAGGGGTATCATCGCAAGGACCACCAATGTCGACGACACCACCACCATCCTCTGAATTAGCTCTCATTGTGCACTCTTTGGAGGCCATTAATGAGACCTTAAAGGGGCGTCAACCAACAAATGTCGAAATAGAACCCCCACAATCTGGAGTGGGTAACCCCGAAGCATCGAGGATTCAGAGGGAGAGCCTCCACCCGGGGACATCACTAGAGAACTGTAGAAGATCAAACTCCTAGAGTTTGTCGGGGGTTGTGTCAGTGAACGTGTTGAAGCATGGTTGGAAGGAATGACATGATGTTTTGCCTTAAGAGAGTATGCTTCCACCTCAAAGGTGAAAATATCAATCTTTCAGTTGAGGGACAATGCCTTTAACTGGTGGGGCAACCTGGAGAGGCAGTTGCACCTTACCCCAGACACCGTCTCTTGGGAAATTTTTGAGGAAAGGTTCCGAAGGAAATATCTACCAGCTTACTACAAGGAACAACAGGTGGGAGCATTTCATGCTCTAGTACAGGGAAACAGGACAGTGGAAGAGTACGAGATCAGGTTTATGGAGTTGGTAAAATATGTTTCATACATGGATAATGATCAATGACAAGCATAATGCTTTGTCTATGGGTTAAACCCTAAGGTAAGATCCATGGTGCGGATGTGGAAACTGTCGTCGGTAGCGGAGGCAGTTGAAAATGAATGTTACACAGAGGAACATATGAGCTTAAACAGAGATATGAGATCAACCTTTCCACATCATCCTGGATTCCTGGGGAAGGCCCCTAGGACCTTCTCCAGGGGAGGGAGCTCTAGGCACCTCCTTATGGTAATAAAGTCACACCAAGGACAGTTTCTATAGGTATTTCGATGGCAACAAGTACAACATCTCACTCATCACCAACAACGCAGGCAGGTCCACGACCTTCTCAGGGAGAAGCAAGTAGGGGCAGGGGTTCCAGGGAAAGGAACTCATTTTAGAGACTGTCATAGAGCAGTGCATAGGTTCCATCTCATGCTACATGTTGGGGATGTGGAGGACCCCATTACCAGCATGACTGCCCAAAGTTGCAAGCAGGATTTGTGCATAGAGAAGGAAAGGCCTCGATGGGAAGAGCAAGTAGTAGCCACCAGATTTATGCAGTGGTTAATAATCACCAGGCAAAACATCAATCCATGGTGGTGGAGTCATCAAGTACGCTAAATCTTGTCAATGTTAAAATTTTATTTGATTCTAGTGCTACAGATAGTTTCAATTCATCATCTGCATTAGAAAAGAGTGGGTTGGCAGCCTACGAGCACGGTGACTTTAAACAAGTCAAGATGGCTTCGGGGGGGAAAAAACGGTAGGACCTAGCATTGATAATTGTCTATTAGACCTGGGAGTGTGTACTACCAGGTTGAAGGTATACGTCACTGCTCTCAGGATGTATGACCTAATCATTGGAATGGATTGGTTAGAAGCCCATCGAGCTATGGTAGATTGTTTCGCAAAAAGGGTGTTTTTTGTTGACGATGAAGGAAGGCCAGTAGAGATCCACGGTGTAGGGAGAAAGGTGTCTCTACGCTTTATCTCAACTATGAAGGTTAAGAAGTGCATGTGGCAAGGGTGTCGACTATATGTAGTGGAAGCAATGAATGAAAGGAAATGACCCTCCTTGGATCAATACCCAGTATTGTCGAAGTTTAAGGATGTTTTTTCGAAATAATTGCCAAGGTTACCTCCTGAGAGGGAGATTGATTTTACTATTGAGCTAAAACCTAGTGAATAACCAATTTCCAAGACTCTGTATAGGATGACCGCACAAGAACCTTATCAGTTGTAGATGCAGTTGAAATAACTACTCAACTTAGGGCTAATAAGCCCCAGTGTCTCACCTTGGGGTGCACCAGTAATTTTTGTGAAGAATAAGGATGGTTCCTTACGACTATGTATAGATTACAGGGACTTGAACCGTGCTACAGTGAAAAATAGGTACCCTATGCCACGAATAGATGATCTCTTTGATCAGATGAAAGGAGTGGCGATATTCTCAAAAATCGATTTGCGACCAGGGTATCACCAGTTAAGGATTAAGGAAGGCGATATTTCTAAAACTGCCTTTCGAACTCGGTTTGGGCATTACGAGTTCATTTTAGTACCTTTTTGATTGACCAATGCGCCAGAAGTATTCATGAGCCTCATGAATGGTGTATTCCAGAAGTACTCAGACCGCTTTGTACAAGTCTTTCTATATGATATCCTCATCTATTCCAAGAACGAAAGAGAACATGAGGACACTTGTGAGTGGTCTTGTCTTGCCTTAGAGAGAACAAATTGTATGGGAAGTTGTCGAAGTGTTTCTTCTTTCAGAAATAAATTCACTATTTAGGTCATATCATTTCTGGTGAAGGAATCTCTGTGGACCCAGAAAAGGTAAAGGCCATTATGGAATGGCCAGTGCCGAAAAATGCTCATGAGGTCAGAAGCTTCATGGGGCTAGCAGGTTATTATCGGAGATTTGTGGAAGGGTTCTCTAAAATAGTGAAACCCATCACCACTTTGCAGCGCAAGGGGGTCAGGTATGAATAGACAGAAGAAAGTGATAGTGAATTCATCGAGCTTAAAAGTTTACTAACTAGTGCACCAATTCTACGAGTGTCGGGTATGGAAAAGGACTTCACAGTCTGCACGGATGCCTCGAACCAAGGCTTCGGGGCCATGCTAATGCAGGATGGAGGAGTGATAGTGTATGTGTCAAGGAAGTTGAAGCGACACGAGGAGATTTATGCTACTCATGATTTAGAGTTGGCAGCTGTAATGCTAGCTCTGAAACTTTGGAGGCACTATTTCGTGGGGCAAAACTTTGATCTCAAAATGGACCATGAAAGTTTAAAACATCTCTTCACTCAAAGGGATCTTAATGCCAGGCAGAGGCGATGGAGTGAGTTTATGAGTGAGTATGATTTTGGTATTTCATACATCAAAGGAAAATAAAATGTGGTCACGGATGCCTTGAGTAGGAGACCACGTGTCTTCTCCTTGGTACCCTTAAAAGTCAATATGAGGGAGCATGTGTTGACGCAACTCCTTGGAGACAATTGGTATTTAAAGGTTACTTCAAATCTCCAGAGTGGGAGGCAATTAGATCCAAAGTATGATGGATATAGCCTGGAAGCAGATGGACTATTAAGATATTGAGGAAGGATGTACATCCCGAAAGGTGGGGATATTAGAAGCATCATACTGAAGGAAGCCCATAGAGCACTTTCTTTTGCGCATCTTGGTGTGAAGAAACTGTACGCAAACATGAAGAAGATTTTCTTATGGGTAGGCATGAAGCGCGATGTATTCCATTTCGTCGGCAAGTGCCTAGAGTGTCAACAAGTGAAAGTTGACCACCATCACCCGACAGGTCTCCTACAACCACATGATGTCCCTATGTCCAAGTGGGAAGTCATTTCGATGGATTTTGTTGTGGGGTTGCCGCTCACATCTCATAGACACAATGTCATTCTTGTGATAGTTGATAAGTTAACCAAGAGTGCTCATTTTATTCTAGTTAGAGACACTTACAATGTCACTGATGTGGCATGTGTGTTTGTAATTGAGGTCATATGTTTGCACGGGATACCCAAGAAGACCATTTCAGATAGGGACTCCAGATTCACTTCAAGGTTTTGAACGAGTTTGCAGTCAGCATTAGGGACTCGGTTGAACTTAAGCACAACTTATCACCCTGAAACAGATGGGAAAACTGAGAAAGTAAATCAGGTTATGGAAGACATTCTTAGGATGTATGTTATGGATAATCAAACCCATTGGGAGAAGTACCTACCTTTGGTAGAGTTCGCCTACAATAACAGATTTCATAGCTCCATTGAAATGCCACCCTACGAACCTTTGTATGGAAGGCCATGCAGAAAACTAATGAGTTGGGAAAGATTAGAAGATCGAGTGACAGTTGGGCCAGAATTGATTCAAGAGATGGAGGAACAGGTGATACAGATTAGGCATAAACTAAAGGAAGCACATGATAGACATAAAAGTTATGTTGATGCACATAAGACTGATTGAAGTTATAATGTGGGAGATCAAGTTTTCATTCGTATCATACCCAATAAGAGTACCATTTGGTTTGAGAAGGGGACAAAGTTGTCACCTCGATTTATAGGACCATTCAAAATCCAAGAGAAAATTGGACCCTTTTCCTATCGTCTCGTACTGCCACCCCACTTGCATAAAACTCATAATGTTTTTCATGTATCTGTTCTACCTCATTATGTTGTTGACGAATCATATAAACTAAATTGGAAGGAATTGCAGGTATCAGACACGAGAACCCTTGTGGTAGAACCATTACGCATATTGGACCGTAGAGTCTGGCAACTCAGGAATCGTCTGGTAGACCATGTTAAGGTCTAGTTGGACAAGTATAGTCCAGGATCTGTTACTTGGGAGGATGTCGAGACATTACAACGAGATTATCCCTCATGTTTTCTTACCACCTCGAGAATATGTTTCTCGAAGGTTGGGTGTATGTAACACCACCTTTTGACTTAGACAACTAAGATTACCTGAGGCCTAATCACCTTTATTTTCTATTCACTGTGAAACTATTAATGATACACTTGAACTTTTAAGACGTATGAACCTGTATGAATGTTTAAACGTTATTTGAATGATGATGGATATGATGCGATCTATTATGTGAATGTAAATTCTATGAATGTTTAAATGTTATTTGAATGATGATGGATATGATGTGATCTATTATGTGAATGTAAATTCTATGAATGTTTAAATGTTATTTGAATGATGATGGGTATGATGCAATCTATTATGTGAATGTAAATTCTATGAACCGGTAACGTTAATTGAATTATGGGGATATTATGAGATCTATTTCTAACTTGAAAATTTTGACATTCAAAGTTGTTGGTACGTGGATACTGAATTGATATTATGGTCGAATGCAATTACATGATGATAATGCATAGATATGTATGATTTTGTGTTATAGACTAATTTGTAGGTCAATGGGCTATGAAATAACCAAGGGATAATGGTAATAAAAGTGGATTTCATGACCACCGACCAAGAAAAAATATGGTATGAATCTTTGTATGTGAATTTATATTGGTACGAATGCACTGCTATGATATGTGGACCAATGCAGGTTTTCAGGTGGTGAGACTGCCCAAAAATTGAATAAACGATGACAAAATTCCCAGCAAGACAGTGCCACTTTATATTCCATTGTAGGGTGTGGACCCTAGTCCTATTAGGAGGGGTGGAGGCATTTCTCACCGTGTATCCTTTGAAACCTGGAGTCATGGGAGGACGGTGTTAGCTCACACTCCCCTAGACGTGTGATGATGACTGTTAGTTGCTTGATGGGGAAGATTGGTCAAGATAGTGACACTTCCACTTATGGGTTCTAATTGGAGTTAGGTCAATATAGTTGATGCTCCAAGATAGTCCAACAGAAGAAGGATAGGAATGGAAGATGGAAGTAAGTTAGGGAGGAAGGATGAATATAAATAGTTGAGAGTGTATGGAGATTTGCCTTATGGTGGAATTTATTGTTTTCCCTTCTGAAAAGAAAATATGTATATATGTATATTCATAATTACTTAACTGAACTACAATTGTCTAAATAAACGTTGTTGATCTAGATTATTATAATTAAGGGATTTCACAAACATTTAATTGGTTTATTATCTTTTATAAAATGAATAGTCTTGTTGATTGGATTGGATGCATACACGAATTACTATAGGTGTGATAGTTATTATCATTAGTACATGCGCGAGACTTGTATGTGCTAGCTACACATGCATTTCTTGCATATGTACACTAGTATGTATGAGTTTTCTTTAGCTTACTTACTAATAATGTTGTTTATTAGATATGAATGTGTGAACCATGTGTCATTTCCCTTGTATTATAAATTACTCTAACTTCGAGGCGAAGTTTCTTGAAGGGTGGGTGTATGTAACAATCCTAATTAATTATTTAATTATCATGATTAAATATTAGTTTAATAAATTATTAATTTAGAATTTATTTTTTTTAAGACTTATTTTATAATATAATTGTATTGATAGATGGACCAATTTATGGGGGAAGGATAAGGTGGTTGAGTTTTAATGGGGGGGAAGGCGGTTGGATAAGGGAGGAGAAGGAAGATAAGGCAAGGGAGAGGACTCGGGAAGAGGGGGCTTTTTGGTATGAGTAATATTTTTTATATTAGGAGGAGGTGAGAAAAATTGGAGAAGGAAAGGAGAATGGACAAAGCAGTTTGGGATTGTGTATCTGTTCTGCATCTATTTTGTGCTTACAACTGACTTGAGGACTCTCATAGGGGGCACATGTTGCTGGAAATTTTGGGTTCGAGGGCCAGGAAACCATAAGGAATCCTGGGGCTAGGGAGCCAAATAGGTTATTCCTAGTTGGTTGGGAGGTTAATCAGTTTGGGCAGAGCTTCAAAACAACATCAGTTTGAGGTAGATACGTTTTATTATCATTATTATGATGTTATTGTTCATTATTATTATGTTGTTCATTATTGTTATGTTGTTCATTATTGTTATGTTGTTCATTATTATGTTGTTCTTTTTTTTAATTCTGTTGAACATTGTTATTATGCTGAATAGTGAATAAAGAAGAAAATATGATAGAATTTCTATATTTAGATTTATGTTTTATAAGGCTCTATATGGATAGGTCTTACAATCTATTGATTACATAGTTGTTGCAATGGGCGATAATATAGATGACCAAACCGCTCATGCCAAAGTTTGCTCAAGTCATCGCTATGAGCAACAAAAACTAATGAAAAAGATGATGACCCAAAGTTGTCAAACTTGTACAACCTAGTAATATCATCAACAATTCCAGTTGCAAGAACATGCTTAGGATCTTTTAGATCCTTGATTACAAATTGGTGAGGTGAAAAGTCTACGGTTTTACCTTCACCTGAATGAGTGATGTGATATACTGATAGAAGGTTACAAGAAAGACTTGGAACACATAATACATCATTGAAATGACCAGTATCTACCTGAAATGTTCTAGATCCTACAACACTAAGAGATCTATCATCACCAACAAATATTTTATTGGTGTTACATTCATTTAGAGCAGAAAATATGGCTCCATCCTTAGCCATATGATAAGATGCTCCAGAATCAATAAGCCACTCATTAGAAGAAGAAGTAGAAGTTGTATTGAAGGAGAAACCAAAAGCGGAAAGTGCATGTCCATGAGAAGAAGAGGAAGTAGTAGAATCAATATTGATGTTGTGCTTCTTCATCGTTGCTTCTAAAGCTGTCATCTTCTTAAAACATTTGGACTCATCATGACCATCTTTATCACAAAAGTTGCAATTTATGTCGGTCTTCTTATTTTTATATTTTGCTCCTTCGTCACCATTAGGAGTTGAAGTTGTCTGAGTGGGTTTGGGACCCTTATGTTGCTTGTTGTTGTAGCAAGGATGTTGCTTCTTGGGATACTTGGGTTTATCTTTCTGTTGGGCAACTAAGGCTTTGTTGGAGGTACTTACAGTGCTGATCACTCCAAGTTGTACAAGCTTATATTCCTCTCTAATCAAAGCAGCACAAAAGGACTCAAGAGTGGGTTTTTGATAAGCTTTCCCTAGAGCCTCTCTCATGGCATAAAAGGTAGATACAAACACAAAATATGCACTACCTAGCTTAGAAAGAATAAGATAGACGCAACGCTCTTCCTCAATTTTTATCTCACATTATTCACATAAAATTATGAGTGTTTTAAACTTAGATAGATAGTCTCCAAGGCAAGAAAAATCACTTGGAATTAAGGTTAGTACTTGATTTTATAATTGTTTTGCTCGAATAATATTGAATTTACCAAACACGGATTCAATCTTTTCCCAAGCTTCTTCGGGGTCATCAATTTCTTTAAGGTGGAACCTTAAATCAGGAGAGATGGACATTTTGATTAGTCCACATGATTCATCACTCCTATTAGCCCATTTGACTTTCTTATCATCATCAGTGGGTGCTTTTTCCTTTCCCAAGGTAATCCGGTACAAGCCTTTACTTCTTAATAAATCTTCCATATGAGATTTCCATTGGGAGTAGTTGGTGCTAGTAAACAAGAGATTACTTGTAGAATCCATATTAAATATGCAGATAATATGGATTTAAAAACTGAAATTGATGATTTGGATGGAAAGATCTCGAAACATTATGTGGTTTAAAAAAAATGACACTGAAAACGGACTTCAGATGTGAGAGTTATGTCATTTTTAAAAAAGGCATAAACGGTAACCAAAGGACCACATGATAGTGTAAGTTGTTTTATGAAGTGACCCACTTTTATAAGGAGAAGTGGGGATCACGTTTACACTGAAGTTACTTTATAAAAGAAAAGTTTCATGCAAAATAAACAAGGCTATTAGGTAGCATACACCTGCCCAATATAATAATGAAAGTTTAAGGAGATAGGGAGAGAAGGAGTAGGCATGAAATGACTAGATGGCAGAAATATTTATTGCAATAACATTGGGGGAAGTGAAGGCAGCAATAAGACTTCAAAGTTTTTGGCCAATAAGATATCAGATAAATGAGATTTAAAATTTAAAATTAATAATTATTTTTTAAAACTTTAAATAAAGGGGTGTATATTTTATGGTCAACCATGAACTAATAGAAAGTCAAACCTAACTCAACACTATATACCATGCCTATCAGCAGGTATAATAACTCTAAAATAAAATATTAAAGTTACTTATAGTGATTCACTTTTATACTTGAAGTGAAATACAATTTACAATTTTAGCATGAACTTTTTCAATAAAAGTAACAAAAGAGAGACTTGAACTCAAGACCTCTTACTTAATAAGACAATTTTTAACCAAATGGTCTAGAAAAACATATTGTATTTTTTAGGAAGAAGATTGTGCTTGTTGTTGTTGTTGAAGACAACCTTGGAGAGGCGTGCTAAAAAAAACTCTTTTCACACAGGAAAAAAATTCGCTTCTCGATGACAACAAGGGTTAGATCTTAGTTAGTTAACCCGTAAGATGCACCTTTTCCTATCTGTTTATGATTTGTTGAGATCAAACAGGGCATGGGGAAAAGAGCATATGCAGATCTAAAATAGTAGCAAGCCGAAAATAAATAATACAAAACCAAAATGATACTCTGCAAAAAAAATTAAAATGTGTATCCAGGCTTTATACCTTTGAAACTGACTGAAATGATCGTATCTTGGGAAAACATAAGCTTTTTCGAGTGAAACAAAAACTGTTCCTAATTGAAACGAGCGCTCCATACCCAATGGAATAGTCCTCTCAAACCATAAATGTACAAAAATGATAGAAAATGGAGATGATGCAATTGGCTTAATGATCTCGATCTACAACAGGATCGGGTCTTCAAACAGGCTCTGATACCATGTTCGAAAACACATGTATTTCAACAGAGGATGAACACATTCAGTAACCACTCACATAACCAAGTCAAATATCAACACATCGATGTTTTCACGTAGTAAAACCCCTACGGGGAAACATCCACGGCCCCAGCCAACATGGCCTCTTTGAGCAGTTTATTAATGCAAAAGAAAAAGATTGCAGAGAGATTTTAAAAGAGTGTTTCTCACAATCGATCATTGGAAAATGACCCTCCATGCTCTTTAAATAGATATCATGGACCAATCGAGTGTTAATCCACATATCAATGGTCATTCAGATCGAGGAGAATATGAACCGTCGGATCACTCTATGTCAAGAACATATCGTGACCATCATATTTCCTAACTACTAATGCATACTAAAGAAACACACTAAGAAACACACTTTTACCTTGTTATCCCCGATCTCTAGGGATAACTAGGAGATCATGTCTCGAGGCCCACAGGTCCTAGACATGGAGTACCGAGAGCAGGATTGATCTAAGCATGGCCCTTGAGGGCCCATCCTTCTTCTTCTTCACCAGACTTGTCCTGTCAGCAGCAGCAGCTTCCATCACCATCGGCTTGGACTTGCATCAAAGAAGACTCTTGCTCCATGAGGTAATTGGTCCAAGGTATCATGGTATGTGTCATGTTTGATAATTATAACTTTCTTATGTATGCATCAAGTTCCTTTCATTTCTGATAACTGCTTGGATCTTACACTAATCCACTTGACCATTATTGGGGGGATTAACAGGGTGACCTAGCAAGCTTGTATTCATGGGTTTTAGTTAACCGCCAGGGAGGATTTGCAGAGCCATCGTCCTCTCCCACCATTCTATCATTTTACATCTTATCTCCCATTCATCCATCCCATTCCCCTAGTCCGACCATTAGGATGACTTTTGAGGATTACACTTTGTCTTGTGGGAAGAAGGGGCTAAAGGCCCAGGGGGTAAAAGCAGCTGGTAAAAGATAAAATCCATAGGAAATGAAACCTAGAGATGCTTCGCCCAGGGATCCCCGAGAAGGCAATAAAAAGCCTCTCGATAAGAAACTAGAGGGACCCTAAGAAAAATAATAAAACAAGTTCTAACCAAGAGGATGGGAGGTCTCATCATGAGCCGGCCCATTATGTTCATAGGCATCTAGCAGTATGACATTGCCATTATCTGGTCACTGCGCCAGGGCAGTGACCTTTGGTTGCATGGCCAAGGGAAAGGGGGTCTCATCACGAGCCAGCCTTATCATTTATGTGAAGATACCAGTGGGTAACACTGTCATCTCTGGTCACCATGCCAAGGCAGTGTCCTCTGGTCATACCTTGAAGTAAAAAGAAAGAAAATCAATAAATGAAAAATAAAGGCAATAAAGGGGCTTGGAAAAAGTGCATCCATGATGGGTACAACTCGCCTCCTACAAAGGCACCCACAGACAACACATGCCCTTGGTCTTACTATGACTAGACATCCCTAGACCATATCACTTCACGAACATGGCTTGAATGATCTTCTGTGGAAACTCTCCTTTTCTTGTGGACATTAGCCCAATAGGTTGTCCTGTTTGTCTCTTCAAACTTTGTATGGTAGATCTGTGTAATGTCTTTGAGCTCTTAGATGATATGTTAGGGATTTCATGCATGTATTTGATAAATTTAATGATGAAACATGATTGACATTGCTATGATCCTGAGGACTGATGAGCCCATGGAGGGCGTAGTTTTTGATGTGCAGGACCATACCCGACGGACAGGTACCAGTGGACCGGTACACATGGGGATATGATTAGCTTGGACCTCCATGGGGCTGAAGATCCCATCAGATGGTTGTTGGGATGGCAGAGACAGGACAATGTTGTGATGAGCCACTGCACGAGAAGGAAGAAGGACATTCCACCCAGGACACTTTGGTAGAGCTCGACCTAGGGGGGATCACCCACTGCAAATGGGACGTTTACTTCTGATGGACAGGACGTCACCTGAGAGAGTTGGACGTATTCTGGAGCGTGTGGCAAGGTGCTGAGGTCATTTGGCACGTGTGGCAGCTTGGAGGAGCCCTAGAAGGGCCAACATTTGGCTTCCTGGATGTTGAGCTTGCCCAAAAAGGGCCAACGTCTCCCTCATAAGGGCTTGACGTCCCCCTTTTAGCTCATATTATGACATTTTTTAGCAGATTAATGTAAAAACAGTGTAAAATTGTTAGTCAGCCTTGTCGGTTGTTTTAATGACCTATTTTTTAATTAAAGGTCATAAGATTGGTATAAATAGAGGACGTTGGACCTCATTTTAAACATAACATAACTCACTCTCTTGTGAGAGATCTACATTTGTCTTTTGTCTTGGTATTTTTGCTCTTGGAAGTGAGGCGCAACTCTTGTGGAGGATTATTCTTGGCATTTTTATGGTGTTTCTCTCATTGGAAGGTTTACAGCTAGGGTTTGATGAGTATTCTTCATGATTTGTAAGTGTATTTTTCATGCAAAACTTCTTGAATGAATGGTTGTAGGCTAAATCTCTTGCATTTGCTATTTCATTGCTATTATATTGCTTAATCTTGAAACCCTCGGTAGCAAGCACACAAGTAGGTCCTTGTTATATGTCCCCATGGTTGAGAAACTTGTTTTAGCCATTGATTAAGGAAGATATAGCCTAGTCGTTGCTACACTAATCATCCTTTTTCTGAGTTATCATTTAAACATAAGTTGAAGGAAGGAGACATCCTAGGCCTAGTTGATTCTACACCTAGGGTTTTGACTTTTAGGGTTTGAAGGGCCTTGCTCTTGCAACACTTTTCACCCTTAGACTTGTGTTTTAAAGCTATCCGTTTTGCCAGGAATATTTAAAGAAAGAGGGAGGAGCATGAGGCCTTTCTTAAGCAACACCGGAATGAGCCTCCTCCCCTTAGGATTTTGATTCTAGGGCCCTGCCATTGCAGCACCATAGAACCTAACTCTCTAGTCTTTAGATTTAGATCCTCCCGAGACCTTGCCCTTGCTTTTGACTCCATAATACCCTAAGGCACTGGTCTTTCTCTCCAACGTTGAGCTTGTTGTGCCAAAACAATCTTTCAAAATTCTCAAATTTGAAACCCTAACTAACCCTAACGTCTACTAACCTAGAAATTGATGATGACGTCATGCCTTAATTGAGCTTTTGGTTGATAGAAAACATTGTGGCTAGGTCATCCCTTGATAGACATTGATGTATTGATAGTTTTCATTGGATTAAATAACAAAACATTGACCTCCTTGCCTATCATACTAACCCTAGGAAAAGCTGACGTCATCTCTAGCATAGTGACGCAGCAATTTATAGTATGTGAGCATTTGATGATATTTAATGCATTGAGTTAATTCAAGGGTTGATTATTTCCATTGGATGCTATATTGTTCAGTGTTTATTGACAAGTAATATTATTTTCCATTGCCATTATTGCAAACATGGACTTCGTCAATATTTACTACCATTTATGCTCATGTACATTGAATATTGATAATCATTGATTAATGAAGTATTAACCATTGTTGCATGTACTAGTATCATTATTGTCTTGTCTCGCAAGCAGGTGCCTCTTTTGTGGTTCTTCTTCATTTGACTATCTTCTTGGCGGTAATCTGTGAAGGGAAAACTTGCCTTAATACTTAAGCCTTTCAAAACCCCAGATTGCCAGGGACGTCTCCCTCGGGTTTAGCCACCCTAAACAGAAAGAGCCCCCCATCGAGGTGACAGTGGGTGGGGAAGCTCCTGTTACGCCAATTTGACCCTTACCTTTTAGCTACTTGACCTAAACTACAAATTGAGCGATAACATACCTAACGACACATTAGACCAAGTAGAGCTTAACTAACTCCTAAGTGTCTAAAGATCCTAACAGGCAAGGGTGGCCTCAGTTAGTTATTATATTACAATGAATAAGAAACAAGTGTCTAAATCTTAGGCACTCAACAATATATATGGTCAATTTTTATTATTGATTTAGGAATCAGATAGTACAAATCTACTTGCTCCACCTTTTTAGGAATTTTTGGTAAAAGTTAAGTAGTATTATTTATCAATTGATTAAGACTCCAAGCTAGTTATCGATTTTCTAGTTTGCATATTATGTAAGATGTTAAGGCCCCAATCAGAATTCATTATTAGTTTAATTGTTATATTAGTAGGTCATCTAGAACATTTCATTGAACCATTTCATAATAATTGTACTCTTTCTCTCCTATATATACCAAGGAGACATAGTCTTAGGATCATCATATATTGTCTTATGAATTAGATGTTGTAAAAGGATTTCCCCCCCTCTAAGTGGACTGTATTCATTGACCTTTTATCATTTTCAAGCTGCTTGGTTCATAACATTTGGTATCAAGAGCATCGATCCTAAGGTTTTGCTACTTCAAGTGAATCATCATGGAATTTTAGCTATACATTGTTTATGGGATGCTTCAGATAGCTAAATTTGGAGGTTATACTAGAAACATATCATAGTACAACTAGTAAAAATTACAGGCTATGGTTTGTTATAATTTTGGAGATATACCCTATGGAAGATAGGGTTTTTTACTCATCCTAAAATCAGTTTTAAACAAGTCATCTTGTAATTTTCTCTATAAAAAAAATTTGGAAAGTTTTTTATCTATAAAATGTTATGGATATTCCACAAGAATAGTTTTGTCGCAACAAATTTGATAAATAAAACTGAAATCTACACTATGAAGGTTAAATTCCTTTAGATTCTAGAATATTTAGTTACTAATTTTCTGCTTATGCATGAAATAGACAAATTGCAAAAAATAGAAAACAAGAATATACAATCATGCACCATCCACAAAATAACACAAATATTTTCTCTAGGAAGCCCTTACGGGAGAAAACCCATCTAGAAGGTGAGGTTATTCTGCTCTCTTTTCTCTAGTATAGAAATAGTGCAAGTACAAAGAAGAAGGCACTCTTTATGGAGTTACCTAAGACATGTGGCTTGTTAAGATGCTACAGAACATTAACCCCCTATATTATGCTCTCTAATTTCCCACTCCTAGTTGTTCTGATATGCTACGAAACAAAATACAATAACATAGAATGGAACCCCTTCTTCTCCTAATGGCTCAGTATTTAACATAGCCCGATAGATGTCTAGGATTAGGGTTTTGACTTCCTCAATCTTCAATTGTGATAAGGTTTTGGACCTTCTAGATTCGTCTTGAAATTCCTCGTGTGGCTAGACTTGTATGCATGAGTAATGGGGGTTGACATGGCATCATCTTGTACCATGGTGTTCAACACGATAGTTCAACTTGCGAGAGGCATAACTTTTGCATACGAGCTTCTATTAACCAACAATGTAGACCATTGGAAAGGTCTCAGAGTGTAGAACACCTTGAAGGGGGTGTGCATAAGTTTTGAACACCATAACCCCAAAAAACATCGTTTGATGCCTCAAAATGGCTCCAAAAGGTTCCAAACCCCAATTTTCCAAATTGGGATTTGCCACTAAAATGACCCTGCAAGCTGATTCCTCCATTTTTTTTCCACTCTGAAAGCATCGAGATAGATGAAAAATAATATAATATTCCAATCTGGAACAATTTCAAACGATAAAAAAACTTGGAGACTGAGGGAAAATTTCATAGTACAGGTGGTAAAAATTTCAAGTTCTATTTCACTATAATTTTGGAGATATAGCCCATGGAGGACAAGGTTTGTAACTAATCTTGAAACTAGTTATCTTGCAAAATTTTGCTGTAACTTTTTTTCAGTGAAGTTTTAGACTTTGAAATTTTTAGAATCTTGAGTTGACACGGTGAATTACATGTGGAAATGTTTTTATATTTTGACTCATAATATTTTATGATATATTTCTTATGGAAGTTAGGGTTTTTGCACAAGTTATTTTTATGGTGATTTTAAGATCTTTTTCCACGGTCAGAAAGCTCATTAAAAAAAAAATAGAGACATGTTCTAGCATCTTTAAATAACACAAGATTTGTTATTAAGTGGGTAAAACAATGGTTTTGGGGAAGAATACGCATAGGATATACATGGTTCCACATGGTCGAAAACACATTGTTTCACCTAGTTGGAAACCCGTGTAACCCCTTCTGGTACCCCTTTAAGTAGTATTTCACTATACACTAACTATAGATAGAATCTCATTTCCATGTACCTTTGGGTATATGTTAATTCCACTAGGTGTACCCAAAACCAACCTTAGATAAGCTATTTGGTCATCTTGTTTCTACAATACACCGATAACAACACTCGGGGAGACCACTCTATATTACCTAGGTAGTTGGGTAGTACGACTAAGGGCATGGTTGAGCCTCCTTAGTTAGTGCCCTAAGATATTGGGATAACTAGTATTATTGGACCCCACACATATATCAGAGAGCTATAACATCGGACACTCCCTTGTCCTTAGGACCTTGTATCCTTTTCCAATGAACTCACTTCTAAAGGATAACCAAAATTTGTGATAAAGAGGAAAAAATGAAGTATTTTTTCGCATGGCTCCAAAGGGTGCTCCAAAATTTTCTTCACCAAATAAAATTCCAAAGAACTCAACCATTACTGAAGAAGAAAAAGAAGAGATTTTTCACCAAATGGGACAGTTGGAAAATAAGATGAATGAAAATAGTGCACATATGGGAAATAAGATGAATTAAAATAGTGCACAGATGGAAAAGAAGATGGATGAAAATAATGTTCAATTGGAAAATGAGATGGATGAAAATAGGTATCAAATAGAAAAGAATATGGATGAAATGGAAAAGAAGATGGATAAAAAGATGGAAGAATTACAAAATTC
>ML777515.1:132530-146800 GCA_009831015.1 Picea engelmannii
ATTCCCAAAATAGTTTTTAGAACTCGTGATGGGCACTATGAGTTCTTGGTCATGCCTTTTGGGTTGACCAATGCTCCTTCAACTTTTCAAAGCCTTATGAACAAAAAATTTCAACCCCATTTTAGAAAGTTTGTGTTGGTTTTCTTTGATGATATACTTATCTATAGTGAATCATGGGAAGACTACATTAAAGATGTGGATCAAGTCCTGCAAATTCTTGAGAACAATCAATTGTATGTATCAAGAAGTATAATATTTGGGTCATATTGTATCAAGGGAAGGGGTTAAGGTGGACCCTTAGAAGATCCAAGCTATTACAAAATGGCCTACTCCTAAGAACATCAAGAGTCTTAGAGGATTTTTGGGTCTTACATGATATTATCGAAAATTTGTTAAGAATTATGCATGCATTGTAGGTCCACTCACATTTCTCTTGAAGAAAAATTCATTTGTATGGAATGATAAGGTTACTTTGGAGTTCTCTCTCTTAAAGGATGCCATGTCTTCTACACTGGTATTGATAACCCATGATTTTGGTAAAACATTCATAGTAGAATGTGATGCATCGGGACTAGGAATTGGAGCAGTATTGACACAGGAGGGAGATCATCGAATTTTGAAAGCAAACGATTCATGGGAAAAGAATTGGTGATATCTACATATGAAAAAGAAATGGAAGCAATTTTACATCACCTAGATATGCACCTTGTCTCTTCTACATCAATTAATATCCATAACATGATACATGATAACAAATTAGTGTTACTTGATCTTTCTCCATTATTAGTTACTTTTAAGGCAATTTAGTTTGTTCCTCCTCATCAGTGCATATGATGTTTTAGCATTGTGACTTGTTAGAATTGTGTTAATGATCTATGACACTTGGGAGCATATCCATTGTTCTTAAACCAAGGGACTTTTTAGTTATTTTACTTCATGCTCTTTTTTGTTAGTTGTAACTAGATCATCACTAGTTAAACATTATTGTTTGGGTGTGTGTAATCTCAATTATGTGTATGAAGTTTATTGGTGCATAGCTTTCCACTTGGACAAATGAACATATTACTTTATTTTAGATCCTTGAACAATATTGAATTCACATTTAAATAATTTTACATGTTGTGCATTCTTCTCGTAGACATTAAATTAAATAATTATTTATCCATAAAAACAAATTAGTGTTGATTAAGTACTCATTTGTTTTAGAGTTCTTCAAATAATGCTTTTTTGTATGTACATGAGAAATATATTCATAAAAATGTAATTCACAAAAATATTAGAACATCACTAATTGAACATTACTCTTTGGTTTAAATACCCTAATGGATACTCTCAATTTTGTGTATGAAGTTTATCAATGCATAGCTTTCCACTTGTACAAATAAACATATTACTTTATTTTGAATCTTTGAACAATATTGAAATTCACATTCAAATAATTTTATGTTGTACATTCTTTTCATCGATAATAAATTCAATAATTATTTACTCACAAAAACAAATTAATATTGATTAAGTACTCATTTGTTTTAGAGTTCTTCCCGTCATGCTTTTGTGTATGTACATATAAATTACATTTATAAAAGTGTAATTCTCAAATATCCATAACACAAACCCCTTAATTAAAATTAGATAATTTAGTTTTAAATAATTTACATACATTGAGATATTCAACTCATGTGTCTAAATTCTTAATATATTTCCTAACGTTTTCTTATAATTTACTTAGTAATCATATTTATGATGGAGTTTTAATAGAATTTTGTAATTTTTTTATAAATTACTTATTTCCTTCTAATGAAATTTATGATTGTAATCATATTTATGATGGAGTTTTAATAGAATTTTGGTAAATAGATATTCAAAATTATAATTTAATTGATTATTGTAATTATAATTTAAGTGATTATTGTTTTTAATTCAAAGCAAGGTTTAGGGATTTTATATTAAGTGAAGAGAATTTTTATGATTTTTAGATTTAGTAAAGAACTTTGAATTATATATTATTATTAAAATTATTTAATATTAAGTGAGGAGAATTTTTATGATTTTGAGATTGAATAAAGAATTTTTATGATTTTGACATTTAGTTGGTGAAACTTGTATTCACAATAACTATTTTTTGGTCTTACCTAATAATAATGTTATTAGGTAAGACCAAAAAATATTAATAAGTATAAATCAAAATATATTAATAAGTATAAATCAAAATAGATATATTTGTTTAAATTTTGAATTTGTTATATATTAATAAGTATAAATCAAAATAGTAATGTTAATAATTTCTTGATTTGTTTTTAGTTGACTTTCACCGCTATGGTGTAATTTTATGGTTATTATGATTATTAAAAATTTATATTTTCAACATAGTTTTGGAAATTTGCACTAATCAATTATGTATTTTTCATTGTCATAGTTTACCCGTTCAAGATTTTATTCACAATGGTCCTCATAATACAAAGTATTATTCAAACCAATGTTTCTTAAAAATGGTAAATGATAAAAGTCCATTGTTTCATATTTACACTCCTTAATGAGAGGATAAACTACATATGTATGAGTATTAGCTTTGTACATGGTATAAATCCACTCTTAAGGATATCCTTGTCATAATGACAAATACAAGTTGAATTTGACAGAAAAAAGGTAGTGTTAGGTATGGTATCATTGTAAATCCATAAGAAAGAGAAGAACAATGAATTATTAAAAGCATTGGGGATGCCTATTATCAAATATCAAACCCAAATTGATATAGATGTTGAAAACTACATTTCATATTGTTATAACTCAATATCAAGAAGAATTTTATATTATTATTGTAATGGCGTAATATCAATGACATGTATTTTATATTATTATAATGACCCAATATCAAGTGATAGGAATTACTATTATTACAATCACTCAATATTATGTGATATTGAGTTGAAAAAACTTGTGAATGAAGTAATGATGTCTATATTCTTCTCTAATAATATAATTAGGATAGATTCATCTAGACGAGTGATCAAAATTCATGAAGTCTCCCATGCACTTTCTATAAAATAAGGTACACACTCAACTACCCAATAATCAAAGTGGAATAAATCAAGAATCAACATGGATTGAGTCAAACTTTACCCAAAGGTCATGTCTAAGTCAATAATATATACCATGCTAGCTCTATCATGCCAAGAAAACTTTTGTACCATAACAATCCAATGCTATAATACATTTGTGCTAATATCTTCAACATGTGTGATATGATCTATAGGAGAGATTGTATTATTGAACTCATGTCAATCTTGTGTCTGCACTAATCAAATTTATCCTTGTGTAAAACTACAATAAATGTTGTTTGTTTCTCCATTACCATAGCTAACATTACAACTACTATACCAACTATATAATGATATGAGTTGTCACCCAAATATATATTCCCCATGTTAACCCTTTAATAGGAAGAAACCACTCCTTGCATAGAATCATATGTATGGTGCATCTCCTCGGCTGATGAGACATAGCTTATTGATCGGTGTCACGAATCAAATCTCATGTGCAACATGTTGCAAAATGAGAATTTTAAGGAATCTCATTGATAGACATGTCGTTAACCTAAAAATTTGATCTCATTATCTCATCCTTCTTCTCGAGATTCATTGACTCCTTGCATTGTCTCATCAAATGGCTCTTGCCACATTTTCAACACTTCAAATTCCATGTATTTGTATCCTTAAATTAATCCCATCATTTTTTTTCTTTGAAGCTTGTGATCTAAACATCTTGCCACATTTCCATCACTTCAAATTCTATGCATCATTTTCCAAGTACTTAAGGATATTGATTTTTACTTTCAAGCACATGAGGACACCATCAATTGATCTAAGTCACTTACCATGAGATATTTTAACGTGTTCTCCAATATTCCTTACAATTGAGTTTCACTTGCTAGTTTCCTCATGGAGGAGTAAATTGACCAAAAAAATCCAATCCCAACTTTCTTGTGCTTGCACCAACCATGTCATATTTTCATATGAAATTGGAATACTTCATAGTAAAGTGTATCTTGACCCTACTCTAAGATGTTGACTCCAACCATTGCAAGTTGATTAACAAACAACTTCATGGGTTTATATGGATAGTCGTTTTTTCCCTTAATCCTTTTAAGGCCACGATCTTTCAAATTAGGTACAACTTGTTCATGACACTGTTTTTCTTAGAGAGCTTACACATGTTTAGCCACAGATATTTCAACATTCTCTTTTTTATGACATAGAGATATAGTGATTCCTTCAAACTCAACATGATGACGACCTTTGCCTTGTCAACCAACAAGATTTTGTTGTCCTCACTTGTGTATTTTCATGAGGTAAACTCTTCACGACCAAACTTATCAATAACCACCATATCTTATGTGGATTCCATATCATCAACTAGTGGATAGATCCCACTAAAACTTAATTTATGATCTTAACATATATTCATTGTTAAAATAAGATTTTAAATTATTATTGTTACATGTGATATTGTTATCTTGAAACAAACGTTTAACTAAGATCTTCCCCAAAACTAACCTTGGATCTTTGATACTGCTTGTTAGAATTCAATGTGCCTTGATATCAACTATATCAACATGGATATTGAAACAACATATTCATATAGATCTATGTGCAATGCAAATAACAAAAAACATATAAGCAAAATACTTAACATTTATCAAACACTGATAGTGTGCACATCCGTAGATATACAAACAATTGAAGGACATATCCTCATCCTTGATATTTTGTGAGGTCATATTTACCAAAAGGTAGTATATCTTAGGCCCTTTTACATCTCATATTCAAGACACCAAGATGCATGATTTTAGAATACATTTCATGTATTTTCACATCAAGGTGATCCATTCATTTTCTTGATCCTACACAAACTATAGCTCACTCATAGACCTAAAATTTTTAATTATAGTATGCCAACATATTGTTTTGGGTCTTTACTCTCTCCTAGTTTAGGCATATTAATCACCACTCCATTAATCATGTTAAGATTTATCAACGGTGCCAACCTCTTATCAAGGACAACTTAAGTGGTATCTATCACGTCCCCACAATGTTCTTTACAATCGTCCACCTCTTGAGGGTGTGTGGCACTGCAATGTTTCTCACTTGGCTGCTTGGCAACACCAAGGATACTTCATCCGACTACACCTCTTCTCCTAGAGCATACCCATACTCTATTCTAGGATACCAGTGAGTCACACTCCTACTCTAGTGCAACTCTTGTATACTTGGAAATTTGTTAACATCTTTAACACTTAGTCAAATTTAAGCATACATCCATGAACATGAGAATCCAAGAGAAAAATTGTGGAACAAATGAAAGACATACACAAAAATAGTGTGGGCAGCATGAACCATTCCTAACACTTGGCTACGTCTTTGTTATTGCAAAATAGTTACAACATGAGCACTGTCGGCTTGGTTTACAACTAGGTGGAATCAAACGAATCACCTCACCTCACCAAGACACTCATACATGGATTCCTCACCAAGACTCTCCATTGCAATTGTCTCGGCAACCACCTACGATGCACCTTAGACGTTCCCTCAACCACAAACTTGTTGTCTCTTCGCTTCCATAGACTTCACACATTTTGGTTCTACCTCACACAAACCTCCAACTGACCTACGTTTCCAAACTTCTCCAAAACCTCCCAAAATAAGGTCTCCCAACTCTATCTAAAAAATCCACCTCGAGGCAACACACACCCTCCCAAGTGGAGTGACTTGGCTCCTTGACGGAGCTCTCCCTCTTCGTTTGTCTTAGAACCACAGAGCTCTCTTGCTCTCTTCCCAGTTCTACCAAGTTGCCTTCCTTGGTTGTGCACCCTCTTGCCTTTATAGGTTCCCATATTTTATGTCTCTTTTCCCATGGGTGAGCCAACCCATCAGTTCACCAAGTTGTTCCCCTTGCCAAGGTTGGGACGACTTTTCATGTGGTTGCATTCGGGCGACTTGCCTAGCCAACCCATCGAACACCTCATTCTATTGTTTGTCTGACCCATCGATCTGTATAACCAACTCATCATCTTGGGTGCATGCACCCCTCAGGTGAGTCGATTTGACTCTCCTAAGTGTGCCCCCCATGCCTTAGTCGATTTTCCTTTGTTGGTGGAGCACCCAATTCTTTCCCTCAACCCTTCATCAAACCATCCATCTTTTGACTTGTGTCACAAGGAACCTTGGGTGGAGTTGCCCCTTGCCATGTCGCGCACCCAAGGAACCCCAACTCTCCCCTATATGAATAATTTTGTTTCCTCATTCACACCAAGCATCATGCCTGTCTGATTTCCTTGATTTCAGTCTGTGGTGGAAGTGTGCACACCCAGGCTTGGTGTTGTAGGCCTTACATCCTCCCACACCTCAATTCATTGTCATCCTCAACAACATCCACAAAATTTGCATTCCCCAAGTCTCTTCCTGAACTTGTGCCTCCATCGCAACTAAGTCTGTTGGAAACCCAAAGATTCATGCCAACCAGAAACCCCAAATTCTATCAAAGTGGAAACCCCAAGTTTCCAACTCGCACAACAATCTCATCCACAACCTATGAAACCATCCACACTTCCCTCTTCTTAAATTTGTGTGCAATGAAATGTTTGCAATGATGGAAAGACATATCTTCCCAAACTTTGTTCACAATGTCTAAGCTACCACTACCTCGTTGCTACGATCACTCTATGTTTCACTATAACTGTCGCCTCAAATGTTGTTGCAACCTCAACCAAAACCTCGAAAATGTCTAATGTTGAACTTTTTGTTACTCATTGTTGCAATCATACTTCAACCAAATCTTCCATGTCTCTACACAATGATAGCCTCAAGTCCTGCATTGGTTGGGTAGTTAGTCCAATTGTCACGTCCATTTCCTAAAATGTGCATCTCCATTCTTGAACTTAGCCTTTTTTATCTACATCTTTGTCACTTCATCCAACTCCAAATACTAACACAAGTGTCCATCCTTACCTCACCACTACTCCCATTGTTCTATCTTCATTAAGAAGATCCTCCACAATGTCTGAGTGTTGCACTTCGAACCTATTGGTGCGTCCATACTCTGACTTCCTTTCTCAATTTGGTTCATCTGCACAACGATCTCAAACCAAGGCAAGGTCACCCCTCACCTTGTTGCATCATGAAATCACCCCAAAACAAAGTCTTCCACTATAACTTGACTCCACTATCCACTTCATGGCACAATTATCCAGTTTGCCCCAAGAACTACACGTCCAAACTGCCTTTTCCTCGCTACTTCGTCACTCAACCATGTTGTTATGTCTACTTCTATATGCCTTGGAATGGCTAGGATTCACCCTCAAGCATGTTTCCCAAAGCAAGAGAAACCCCCATGTCTAAGTGCTCTTGTCCTGTTGCAATATACATTTCTGCACAATCCTCCAAACGAAGGCAAGTCCTTAACTCGCCTCCTTCTGTCAAGTCACCTCAATGCAACTCAACACCTACAATGATTGTGGCCAACATGCCTACACTCCTTAAACATCCCAATGAACTGTCCAAGTCTCTATAGGTAGAATGAGTCACCCTAAAGAACTTCCATGCCTTAGGTGCGTCTGAACCAATACTTTTCCAACCTCAACCAACAATCCCATCTAAATCTCTCAGACATCGCACAATCATCTACAAGTCACAAAGGTGTGCTCTTCCCCATCCAATGTCCCATACCAAAGGTGAGTGAACATCACCCAAGTCACTTGGTTTGAGTTTTTCCCATTCAGGCTGACTGCCAACAATTCTTGGTCGACTTCCTTGCTAACTCCATTAATCTCTTAGAACGAATTGCATTGCACCTCCTACAAGCATCCAATATCTAGCACTGTCATTGTGAGTCGTCAAGTCACCACTTGACTCAACAAATATGGCTAAGGAACCAAGAACCAAGGTGCCTCATCCATCCTCTTAAACGCGATATGAACATAATTCATTGCCCACTTCATCATAGGGACCTGTCCAACACACCTCATCAAAGAGTTAGGAAACTTCTTCAAGACACCTCCATGGCTTCATCCAAATTTTCCTAAGTCCACCACAGGACTTGTCCAAGAAGGTCATCCCAAGCTCTTCGCACATTCGCTCACCAAGGTGTCCCAAATTGCTACAAGACTTCTTCGAATCTGCACCACTTGAGTCACCCTCAATTCTGTCAATTTTTACTGTGAAAAAAAAATACACTTGAACTACCAAGTCATATGTCTTCCCTTCAAAGAAATCACTACAACACTTAGGGAATGAGAGAACTCAAAACCAACCATACCTTTCTGAACAAGCATCCTTCGTTGCAACCATGTTCTAAATTTGTTGTCTTGGACCTCCGCTTGCCCAAGCAACCGAATATCTGCATGAAATCTCCTCAATCACCATCCAGAGCTCCATAAACCTGCAAGACCTTCAATGTGATACAAGGCTAAGTCCATTTGTCCACCTCTGAAATCCATCTAAGTCCCAAACTTCACATGCAATCGACCGAACTCATCTCCAATGTCTTTCCATCTTCGCACCTTGATTGCTTCCTCTTCAAGGAACCATGCATCCACTGCTCGACTGTCAAGTCATACTGCTGCTAACTAACTCTAGTAACTCTGTGAAGAGTCACCTCGTCCAAAGGTTGCAATCTACCCATTCATCCAACAACCCAACTCAACTCAACTATTGTTCTCGGCGATGCACGTCACAAACACATCATGATGGAAACATGCCCAACCAACTGCCTATTGTGAAGCTACTCTAGGTCACCCTAGGTCGTCCAACGCATCCAAGTGTTTCACCTTCATGCAACCTAGAACTTCTCCCCTTCGTGATCACTTATGCGATCACCCTCTCCTTTCGCTTCTATGGTTATATCTGCTACAAGTCGTGCAACAAATCATGCATTCATCTTCCTTTCCCAAGTGCTCAGTTCACCCAACAAACTCTGCGCGTGATCTCTCTAGGTGTGCACAACATGTCTGACACTTAATTCTGTCACAAATCAAACCAACCGAGTCTGTACTCAAACTAGATTTATGATCAAGTCTGCAACAATTTCTACGATGAGTTCTACTATCACCCACCCTGTCCAAGTGCTTCATTTCACCACAAACTCTACTCTTGGTCTACACAAGGTGCGTGCCTAGATCTGTCCTTCCATCACACCTTCAACCGAACCTTTGTCGTAATTATAACACAAAGTATGCAATGAATAATTTCGTTGCACCGAATCGTTCACCAAGTTTGTGAACGTTCCCATTGAACCGACTTCACAACAAGTTGCCTTCTCAACAAGTGCACCCCACCACAATTGTTCTGATTGCAAGAGTGGTGAAAATCACCAAACTACTCTGATAGCATCTATCATCGAGATAGTGATGAAGATCTCACCAACCCCTTCATCAAAATCTACAATGATCAAGCTCTGATACCATCTGTCATGTCCCCACAATGTTGCTTACGATCGTACACCTCTTGAGGGCGTATGACACCGTGATGTTTCTCACTTTGACACTTGGAAACACCAAGTATACTTCGTCTAGACTACACCTCTTCACTTAGAGCATACCCATACTTCGTTCTAGGCTACCAACAAGTCACACTCCTTCTCTAGTGCAACTCTTGTATACTTAGACATTTGTTAACAACTTTAACACTTTGTCATATTTAAGCATACATCCATGAACATGAGAGGCCAAGTGAAAAATTGTGGAAAAAATGAAAGACATACACAAAAATAGTGTGGGCAACATGAACCATTCCTAACACTCAACTAAGTCTTTTTTATTGTAAAATAGTTACAACATGAGCACTACCGGCTTGGTTTACAACTGGATGGAGTCAAAAGACTCACCTCACCTCACCAAGACACTCATACATAGATTTTTCACCAAGAATCTCCGTCGCAAGTGTCTTTGCAACCACCTGCGGTGCACCTTAGACGTGCCCTCAACTGCAGACCTGATATCTCTTTGTTTCCATAGACTTCACAGATTTCGATTCTGCCTTACACATGCCTCCAAAAAACCTATGTTTCTAGATTTCCCCAAAACCAACCCAAAAGAAGGTCGCCCAAATCTATCCAACAAATCCACCTCAAGGTGGCACAAGTCCTCCCAAGTGGAGTGACTTGGCTCCTTGAGGGATCTCACCCTCTTTCTCTACCTCAGAACCATATAACTCTCTTTCTCTCTTCCTAGTTCTACCAAGCTGGCTTCCTTGGTTGTGCACCCTCTTTCCTTTGTAGGCGTCCATCTGTCACATATCTTTTCCCATGAGTGAGTCAACCCATCAGTTCACCAAGTCATTCCCCTTCGCAAGGTTGGGTCAACTTCTCATGTGGGTGCGTTCAGGCACCTTACCTAGCCGACCCACCGAGCACTTAATTTTGTCGTCTATCCGACCCACCGATTAGTCTAACTGAATCATCGTCTTGGGTGCCCACACCCCTTAGGTGAGTCGAGTCGACTCTCCTAAGTGTTCCCCCCATGCCTTAGCCGATTTTCCTTCATTGGTGGATCGCCTAAGTCTTTCCCTCAATTCTTCATCAAATTGTCCATTATTTGACTTGTGTCACAAGGCATCTTTGGTGGAGTCGCCCCTTGACACACCGTGCACCCAAGGAATCCCAACTCTTCCCTATATGAATACTTATGTATCCTCATTCGCATCGAGCGTCCTTCCTAACCGATTTCCTTTGTTTCAGTCTGTAGCGGAAGTGTGCGCACTTGGGCTTGGCACCATAGGCCTTACAGTAACTATATTTTAAGAAAAATCTTAAATTTGGTATACTCATGATCATAAAATATTCCATGGTTGGAGAAATATAAACATACTCATTTTAGAGACTTTATATAGTTATCCCTATCTTCATTACATTTACAATTTTTATTGCTCAGACTCATTTTTTTTGTTTTCCTTTCATTAATCCATCCACTCATTATAAGAATCTAAATCATCCAATTATTGGAGGACTAAAATTTTAGTAGATTGATTTAGTATGGATACTTGGTTGAAGGCTACAACTCCAAATTGGTCAGATGAGAATATCATATTTGCTCATCATTTTAGGTGCATTTATTCTTTTTTTTTACAGAAACGGTTGTTGGTTTATATTAAAAATAAAAGGGGAGGTTACGGCCTGACCGTCCAACCTCCAAAAATTCAATAGTTTTGGCTCTAGGGCATGATTCATCCTATTACATGATATACTAGAGGCAAAAATTTGTCTTAAAGTATGACAATTTACAAATTGGACTTCATGACTATTGTAGATTCTAACCAAACTACTACCCAGAAACCAAAATTTACATTGCATTTCTAATCACATATAAACCTGGAATTTTTTTATGATCCCTCCTTTCCTGTTGGATTTATGGGGCCGCTAACCGGTGATTGCTTCCTTGAGGCTCACCCATCAGTAAAGGTGTCTGATTCACCGTCGGGTCCTCCTTGCTCTCTTGAAATGTGGTGGAGCACGCATGATACATGGAGGGTGATGCTAGTTCTATGGAATCGAGTCCCACCGTGAGTGCTCCCCAATATGAACGTGTCCCTTTTCTAAGTTGCAAGCCAAGTTTGCTTGAAGCTCAACTTTCATATTTTGATCTCTAAGAACATGAAAGGCATTGAAGGATTCCATGGTTTCTTTGAGATCAAGGATCCTTTGGATTGTTCGACTGAGAATAATGTTGTTTGGGAGACTTTGTCGATATATACTTTGAATATAAAGAGAAGAATCTCCTACTATGGCTATGTTTTTTTTATCTATCTTTCCTTTGCTAGCTCCATACCTTTCCATGATTGTTAGTTGTTTTCCCTAATCCCCAAGAATAGTTGATTACCTCTGATCCTACGTGGTCAAACAACACCCCACCAACACCTACCACCCTTGGATTTCCTTTCGAGGATCCATCAAAGAAAAGAACGTATTGGTTTCTTGATTTTATCTGAACTTCCATTTGATTAGCCGGGATTCTGATTTTCCATGTAGAAGACCCTATCGAAACGTCTGCATTATGCTTCCTACTACTTATGTTGTTCAAAACTGGGCTTAACCAAATCCTCTCTTGAGCCTCCAAAACAGAAATCACCCATTTCGAGTTTCCTTTTAATTCAATTGGTTCAATCATTAACCCCCAAACCTGTGAAACAACTCTTTGAGGCTGTGTTGCTTCATTGCTGAAAATTTCCTTGTTTCTAGCAAGCCAAATTTTCCAATTTACATAAAAAGGTAAGATAGCCCATACCTGTTTCAGTAAAGGTTTTCTCGTAAAGCTTCCTGAGTATCTTTTGTGCCATGCATCATAAGCTTTGGTGATGCTGGTAGGCATTAGAGGAGGGTCCACCAGACCTAAGAGGAGAATTATCCAAACTTCCTGAGTGAAACCGCATTCGGTGAAGAGGCGGGTAAGCGTTTCCTCTCTTTTCTTGCAGAGAACACACCTGGAAGGACCTTCTATTCCACGTTTCTTAAGATTTTTTGTTGTCAGAATTCTTTTGTGGCAGAGAACCCAGCTGGACACTTTTACTTTTGGAATGGCTTCACTTTTCCAAATAGCATTCTAATGAGGCTCTTTTGGGGGTAGGGGTAATTTTTGCAATTGATACCGATAACCCAATTTTACAGTGTCTGCTCCTCCTTTCATGCCCCATCCTCTTTTATCCCATGCAAAATTAGAGTATGGACCTTTCCCACGTAGGAGGGCTACTAATTGGTTCCACAATCCATGCATTTCCACGGGAAGAGAGGGGTTTTCCAACCTTTCCAAGTTCCTTCTGTGTCCCAAGCTGAAATATTTGAGAGGAAGCATATTTTTTTCATAGACATCCAGTTTATAATTGGGGTTAAATAATCTCTTGTAGCCAACGAAGGTTCTCCCATAATACTATCCTCCCAGATTTTGATATGATTTCCTCTCCCGAGGATCCAAGTTAATTGCTTCATGATTAGAGGCATTGCTTCCTTACACGGATTCAGATAGGAGAGCTGATTTTCGGGGTTTGTCCCTTATCTACACATCTTTGTCTATCCCCGAAGAGGCATTTCTTTAATAGTTTAGGTGCATTTATTCTTGGTTTTTCCATTACTTGTTATTTACTTTAATGTTCATGTTTAATTTAATTCCCATAAATTTAAAGTGTATTGTTGTTTCTCATTTGATTCACTATATTTATTTGATTTATACACTTGTTTTATCATCTAAGTTTTCAATCTCTTGCTTAATTAGTGTTGGGATATTATAAAACATGATAACATCTTAGCTTCAAATTCACACCTTTGAGAGTTAATCTCATGGTAGTTAGTGTCTCATACTACAATTGTGATTAGGTTAGAAAACCTTATATTGTGATTCATTAGACGCCTACTCAGTCACTCACACATGAAAATCGGTTGCATTGTGTATATCAATTATGGATTGGTTATCTCAAAAGAATCTGTTAATAGATTTTCATTGGCAAATAACTAGATGAANTTAGGAGGATTGTAGAAGGGTAAAAAAACTTTAATTATTAGGTCCTTAAGGTTTATATGGCCATCCACCTAAAGCTTTGAGGTGTTTGATTATGCACCTACAACATAGGCCCTAGAAGTGTGCTAGTGAGGCATGGGTGGTTTAAGTGAGTTGTTTGAATGTGTTGAGTTTGAAGCAAGTATCTCAAGCTTAGATATATTGAAGATATATGTAGTCGATTGATTATTTTTTTTAGGCATCATGTAGTATGGCTCTAATCCTTCCACCATCTTCGATTTTTTTAGTAAATGACAAGTATTGTTATTTATTGTTTGATTGAGACTTCTAAGCTATTGATTGGTCAATTTGCATAGTATGTAAGAGCTCGGTTCTCTTAGACATATAACTTGCATTTTTTACATAAATTAATATCTATAACTAACTACATGATACACATAATTTTTACTTGATGTCTCCCAATGTCAATTGTTTTGAAGCCAATTTTGTTCTTTCTTCTTCAAAATTTATCACAAAGTTTCAATATTATGGCTTACAAGACTATGTGAAGGGTCTATAACACTCGGGAGCATCTCAATGATGTTGAGTTAAGGGTCTTTCCAATTGGATTACTTCAGTCTAATTTCAATCAATGCTTGATGATGTCATTGTTTTTTTTTTTTTGTTAATTTGTGCAGGACCTGCGATTAACCTGTGGCTTGAGAAACCGCGACTCAGGGGCATCTAAGCCGTCAAAATCACCCGGGGATCGCACCCGGCCTGAGCCACACCAACC
>ML777515.1:163318-180213 GCA_009831015.1 Picea engelmannii
CGGACAGGGTTAGCTCTGCGAAGGCCAAATGCATCACTGCTCTGTCCCATGTCGTGATAAATCCACTAGCGGCGATACACACGATCACCATTAACGCTGTGTGTTGAATGCTCTGCCTCCTGGTACTGCTCCCGCGCGCGAGGAGGCTCTTCGCATTAAGGTGGCGAGTGCAATGCATATGGCGATTAATTAACGGAGGACTGGAGTCGGTCGATGCCATTTAATGAGCGTCCTGGCATCCGTCCACGTTTCCTCGTCTGAGCTGGTGACACCCCATCCGGGGGAAAAAATTAATTATTATGTTACTATAATATTAATATATATATATATTTATTAAATTTATTATAAATATTAAATTTATTAAAAATGTCTTTTGGTTTTGGAATAGAATTAAAACTACTTTTAATTGTTTAATAGTGGAAATTTACTTCTTTATAGAGTATGAGTGAATCATTTAAATGTCTCAAATAAAAATGATGACTTAACTAACATTCAAGTATAATAGTCAATAATGATTATCCTCAACACTAATTAATTGGTAAATAAATTATAATCAATTTTCCCACTTAAAAAAATCCTAATAAAATTTGTTTATCCATCATCCTTATTTATGTATATATAATGGATAATAGTCTTTAATTTAAAAAAACTCGAATCCAAAAACATTATCATGGACAAGTCTATAAACGACAGAAGCCGAGTTTTGTAGATGCCATGTAAAATTGTGATAGGAGAATGAAATGTTAACGAGGTCCAAATTGCAGAGTCAAACGGTTTGATAACATTAATAACGAACAAGAAAAAATAAAATGGAGAAAAGTAAGGCCGAGCTAGGTGGAAGAAGGGGTGGGCAAGGGGTTGAAGCAACCAACAGTGATGTAGAGGGCCGAGGTGGGTATATGTGGAGGAGAACTACGTGCCAAGTGGAGTTTGGAAGGAGCGCAAACTCCTCCCTCCTAAGTGGATTATAGGTTTGGACTCTTGGAATTGTGGGCGCCTGGCATTGCCATTCCACATTCCATTTCAATTTCAATTACCCACTGGGGACCCACAAGCTGCTGCTCCTCCTCTTCCTGCACCTCTCTCGTTCTTCTGTTTTTAGCCCTCCGCCATTTCTGCCAACCCCACCCACAATCCATGGCCAGCACAATCCATGTGATAGGCCTTTGACTGGCCCTCTACGGAATTAAATTTTACAGCATTTCAAGGGCATAGTGGTGGTGGTGGGGAATGCTTGGTTTCATTTCACAATATCAATATCTTTCATTCTTCTTCTGGGTTTGCTTTTCCTTCCATTCTAGGTATTCGTTGAATGATCGAGGTATTCGATTTGGGTTTCATGGAGGACAAAGGATTCGTTGAGCAGAAGCGAAGGCTGAAGACTCCATCTCAGGTGGAGGCCCTGGAGAACATCTATGCAGGTATGTATGTATGCATGTGGGTTTATGCAAAAACACTCATCTCCTTCTTTGTTTTGTTTATTGAAGAGGATTTCAGTAATGGCTAGATCGGAAAAAATCACATGCACCCAATACAAATTGCAAAATGAAAAAATGCAGAAAACCTATGAAAATGCATGTTGGTCTGTTTTGTTTGATTTCCAAAATGAGATTTCATGCACAGAGCACAAGTATCCCACGGAATCGATGAAAGCCAAGCTTTCTAGGGAGCTGGGATTGTCGGAGAAGCAGGTCCAGCGTTGGTTCCGGCACAGGAGGCTCAAGGACAAGAAGGGTAAGAAGGAGGATCCTGATAGCAATGAGGAGCTTGATGCCGGCAGTGGCAGCAACCTGCAACAACAGCAACATGTTGTCAGAACTGAGTTGGGGCGATCGGAGAAGCGGAGATTGTTGGGCATCTCTGATTACCCATCTGCGGTCCTTGCCGCCGAACTTACCGATCACGACATGCTGAAGAGGAATCATAGGGTTATGGAAGAGGACCCTCATCATGCAGGTAATGTTTCAACTTCCCAAGACACTTCCTCATTGCAGAGTAGGAGTTCATATGAGATGGATGCATTGAGGAATGGGAACTATGTGGAAATGAAAGGAAGTAACAGTAAGAAAAGGAAAGGGCAGGTTATGCATATGGGTATGGAGCATACATATCCTCAACACTTTTCGGTGGCTACAGAAGAGCAATATATTGCCAGGGGCTTGAAACAGGCTGGTGGAAGCAATTCTAAACAGGCAAAAAATTGGAATCGTTTGACAGCTAAAGACGGTGAGAACCACAGGTTTGTGAATAATCATGATTATCCATCTGCCGTCCTCGCTGCTGAGCTCACGGATCGTGAGCTACTGAAAGGGAATCATGATATTGTCGAAGACCCTTATGTTTCGTTATCTCAAGAGAGATCGTCGTTGCAGAGTGGGAGTTCTTATGAAATGGAAGCAAGGAGGCTGCCATCAAAGAGTCTGAATTCATTTGAAATTGAAGCAAGGAGCAAGAGGAGAGAGAAAGAAGGATTACACATGGTCGTTGAACCATTATACTGGCAACAAGCTGTCGAACACCAGGCTATTTCTGCTGTCAAAGTTCAGCTAGGCAGACTATTTCAAGAAGATGGTCCCATGCTGGGTGTCGAGTTTGATCCCCTTCCCCCTGATGCCTTTGGCTATAGGTAGTTCCTCTATATTCCTCTCAACGATCTTAGCTAAACAGTCTTTTCGGTGACATTCCTGGAGAAGACATTGAATTTAATTGGTAAAAGGCTATGTCTGCCTAGCATAAGCATTTGAAACTCTTTGTATGCCCTATGCTGCAATTTTGCTCCCCATTCTTACTTGTTTGCATGACTATGTAAGCAAGGATGAGGATAAATATACTTGTTGCCTCTTCAGGCCTTGTGTTTACAGTAGTGTCTGGAAAGCTATTGTATTACTTGTGTTGGATCCTTTATTTATCAGAGTGAGGTTGATTTTATAAATTCGCAAACGGTCAGCTCATTTACCTGATGGCAGAGTGCATAAATGCTTGAAGGAAATTTTCTGTTTCTGTTATTGATTTTCACTTATGCCTCAAGTTAGGATATGCAAGCATTGATTGACATAAATTGTAATATTCTTTCCATGAAATATGTTGTCTCTATATTCTTTTTACTTTTGTTGTCCATATAAAAAATGCGTGCATGGCATTATGGCTCCATCGCCTGTCTACATATTTCGATTAATCTAAAGGGAAATAGCCTATGCCGTCAGTTCTTTGCTTGTCATTGTAAAGGTTGCTGGATGCCGGTTAGTTCCAACAAATCTATATACTATATATCAAAATCTATTGGTGCAAACTTCAAAGTATATGTGCTCTGTTCTTTGCTTGATTAGTTTCTATTGCAGACTGTTGAATGCAATTAAAAAATGATCAGACTTACGAATTGTGGTTCCTTGCTGTCTCCTTTGCTGGAATGGCATTATTAAGTCACCATGAAATTATTTTTCTCAAGGTTATCATTTTAGCTTAATGAATTTTTTATGGCAGAACATTTCTGTTCTGAGGCAGTCGATATCGATAAGGATAGAAAGAGCGTAAAACGGTTTCCAGCTAATCTTAACAGGATTATAAAATGCATGGTTTGAATTTTAGCGGTAAATTCACTTAGTTATTGACAAAATTTGTTAAGATCCCAGAATGCAGTCACATGGTTGGCGTCTACCCGTTTGTTATTACAGAGATTGCTTATTGAGATTGTTTTTTCCTAATCAAATGAAACAGGTACCAGACTTCATCTAATTTCTTCACCATCTTCTGCAATCATACTAATTGAAAGATGGACTTAATTTAAAGTCTGGATTCTTTGGATGAGTTTCAACTTTCTATATGAGGGTGGACAAAATATTATCGTTGTAACTTGTCAAGATTGGATAAGACAGTGACTACTTTATTGGCTACCTTTTACAGACGTTATACTCAAACGTAATTACAAATAGAGATCGATCAGTTGTAGCTGTATTGATGCTTTTTGTATCATAAGCTGTAAATGGAGTTTTCTATCAATCAGATTCTGGATATCGCTTGCCTTGCTAGCAATGGAAAAGTTGGCATATTGCGTATGTGGGTTGAGTGTGAATAGACCAGGGTTGCCTGGTTTCTGCCTACAGTGAATTGTTTAGTTTTGATAAAACTTATGAGTATGGTCTTCAGAAAAACAGTCGTGTTTTTTAGTGTATCGTAATGGTTTTCTGTTACTTTTTGTATAGCTTATATATTCTGGAGCAATGATATCAAAATCATGCAAAAACAATCGTCGTTAAGGGACTAAAACTCGTTCTGCCTTTGAACCAAGTGTGATGGGTTAGTTATGCCAAGCTTTTGTACTTAGATATATGGGCAATGCAAAGTAAGTAACTGGAAAAGTAGAACTATAGTTAGGATACTACCAGGTCAGAGTTAGGGTTGAAGCTATATGAATTTTGAAAGTCGAGCACAGGGTTTATATGATAGGTTCCTAGTGTCCATTTTGCTAATGGTCAAGCGAATGGAATTTGCAGCTTGATTATTTTCAAGCCTTGGGTTGAAGCTATATGAATTTTGAAAGTCGAGCACAGGGTTTATATGATAGGTTCCTAGTGTCCATTTTGCTAATGGTCAAGTGGATGGGATTTTCAGCTTGATTATTTTCAAGCCTTGGATGACTCAAATTATATCATTATGCGAGGTGTATTGCAATAAAGCTGCAAATGATTTTAGCAGTTTTATTTCTTTTGTGTGCTTTTTCAAAATTAGAGGCCCTTGTTCTGAGAGAGATTGGTGGTTTTAACAATTTATCTGAATTTAATTATTCCAATACCATAAACAAATCCTCTGGGATAACCAACTAACGTTCATTGAACCCAACCATAGACGAGAAAGCCAAACCTTCTGGCAAAAGATGTAATAGAAATTCTAAATATAAATCCCCCTTAAGATATAATTCTAATGAATTCCATTGCAGTCACTATGCAAGCTATGCAATCAGAAATAAAACACACACGAAGCAGCTAGATATTACAAGGAAATAACATGAAGAAAAGTTAAAGAAAAATATATATGTACACGAGAAACTTGTCAATTTAACAAACAAGAAAATAAAGCAACCAGCCCACAGTCTACAACAAATCAAAAAACATTTCGATGTACTTCGTCACTTGCCCACCAAAAACAGCAATTTAAAATGACCAAATACTAGAAGTAGTGGACATACTCACCAAATGGCAGGACCTACCACATGAGCCGTGAAGCAAATGATATTGCTAATATCCTTTTCTCAAAAGCATCCATTAAATCTGGCATAATCTAATTTCAAACAACAAAGATCACCCGATGAACAAACATAAATGAGTATATTTAATTATAGAACACATATTAAGATAGCACAAGGGAAGGACAATTAAAATAGCACTTGGTCGGCAGTATGACACCATTTAAAGTATTTGACCCATAATTCTAAACAATTTAAATCTTGTAAATGTTGGAAATCTAATTATAAATGCTTGCGAAAATGAAAGAAAAATTAAGAAACTAGAAGAAAACACTTGGTAATAGCCAAGTCTAGAGCAAGATCAACATTGCGCATTAAGATCATTGGAGGTCAATGACAAAGTCTATGTAAGAGTTGAACTAAATAGCTCATTATTAAAATTCCAATACCACCTCTTGGAGCAGACAAGTAGTCTGATGCTGATTCTGGATCAACCAGAGATCAACGTTGATCACCTGTTAAGTTATTACATTTGCATGACAAAGTTAAGGTTTCAGTCAATAAGTTAACAGGAAATTAACTAAAATTTTAATAATATGTTTGTTGTGTACTCAAATACAATTTTTATTGTCCAAACGAAGCCCATGTACATAACATGTTTTGTATGGAAACTCATAACTTTGTAACATGTTTTAGTCCATTTCAATGAGTGAAAATGGTCACTTTCATCATTCATGTAATAAGGACCCAAGTACCCCTTAAAGATACCTTGGGCTTCAACTTAGGTTTTTTCTCTTTTGTATAGATAGGGGTGCTCTCACTCTTTTGTAACTTTTTTCACTTCATGTATCTAGCAACGGTGTTTCTTTAGGGAACTCTTCCTCCATACTTTCCAGTTTGGGTTTACGGGTTCAATCCACTTGGGTGCACAAGTTCCCCCAAAGTTCTTGTATTTTTAGTCTCTTACTTTCATTATTTTGAGCTTTACATCCAAAATATGTTTGCTTTATATTTTTTCATATCTATGTTTCTGGTAGTAGTGTGCCATTTTTGTTTACAAGTACATTACAACTTACAAGTGGTATCATTGTAGAGATTTTGATCCTAGGAGAAGGCAAGATGATAGGCATCGGGGGCAACAAGGGAGACAAAGAAAATAACAATGTTGAAGGCGACAACTGTTGAAAGTAGCAGTATCAGAAGGAATTCTCCAATGAGAGGTCTTAACTGACCACCCTGAGGCTAGCCAGGGAGACTTGGAGATTAAACAATCTTGTGAGTCATGGCAAGAGTCAAGGCCAACGTGCAAGTCTTGTGAGCCAGGACAAAAGTCAGGATGAAAGGGATGTTGCCAGAGATAGTCTTGTGAAGTCATGGCAAGAGTCAAGGTAAACGTACAAGCCTTGTGAGCCAGGACAAAAGGCAGGACAAAAACCTTGTGAGCCATGTGCAACAGTCAAGGTCAGCCTTGTGAGCTTAGTGCAAAAGCAAGGCAAATCTAGCAATAGACAGGATGAATGTATAAATCCTGTGAGCTAGATTGATGTGACAAACAATCTTCCTTATCACTTATGCAAATGATGTAATTATAATGATTTAGTGCGTTGGCACATGTGACCTTATCCACCATGAGAAGAATGACGAGTTGCTATGTGTGAAAGTCGAGTTATGAAGTTAAGTGTGAAAGCTGAGTTATGAACTCAAGTTGTAAAAGTCAAGTTGCATGTCAAGTTCGAGTTGTCTAACGCAAGTTGTAAAAGTCGAGTTGCATGTCAAGTTCGAGTTGTCTAACTCAAGTTGACAAAGTCGAGTTGCATGTCAAGTTGGCATGTCGAGTCACAAGTCCAGTCTCAAGGGTGAGTTGTCATGTCATGCATAGACGAGTTACAAGTCTAATTACAATTCGAGTTGAGTTGTAAAGTCAAGTCTAAAGGCGAGTTGTAAAGACACACATTCAGTTCCTAAGTCGAGTTCACTCATCTCTCCTTTGCGCCTAGTATATACAGAGATCTACCCTTCATTATACACTCATGTTATGCAGCGCAAGAGAGAAGAGAAGAGGGATACTGTTTGCAGGTAGCACAAAGAAAGGCATCCACATTCTGGCAACCTCAGTTTTTCTGAAGCACACTTTCATGGTGATGTTGTAATCAGTTTAATCATTCATCTATTTGCTGATAAGGAAGTTTTGTTTGCTAGGGTTTTCCTCCCTCTTTGGGTTTCCCTAGGATTAAATCTTGTGTTATTGTGTGGCTAAATTTTTGTGTGCTGTCTAATACTGCTTTACAACTTTCATGTTTCTGCATTGTTGTTCAATTAAGTTTTCAGATCTGCACAGTATATTGCAGAAAATAAAAAGTACAGTGAATTCTGAACCTAAGCTCGAAATTTCACAACAACAATTATGACAACAAATATGTAACTGAGCATGGTTGGGTCCCAAATTAATCATGTTAGAAGTTGTGAAATCAGAATGGGTCACGAAGAACTCTCATACAACCTTTAGAGGAAGATATTGCAATGTAACTTTGACGATGAAGTCAAGTTCCACACTTGGCCTTTAAAGGGAGATACATACGAAATGAAATTAACAAATTGCAAGTTGTACTTCAACATTTGGAAGGCACAACACATACACGGGGAGCTAGATGAATAAAAAAGAATTGTGATGCCTACTTCAACGAATTCACAAAAGCGCTTACTAAACAAGCTGACTATAACTAGGATGAATTGCATCATGTTTAACAAATGAATTTATTTCAAAAAGATGTGATGGTCCACAAGTATGCAGAGGAGTTCTAAGTGCTTGAATCAAAGGCACTATTAGCTTCCAGGGTTACTTTGAAAGTGTTTACACCATGTTTGGGGGTGCTTCATGAGTTTTAGGGTACATGGTGTGTGATTGACCCCTTGATGGTTCGTGTTGGATTTACACGAGACATGGTATTGTGATGGATTTGCACATTGGAGATGGCTTACTTAGTGGTTGCTTGACCTCATTTGGGTGCTTGCATGATATTCTTCCCTAGGGCATTGGAGATCTTCAAACAACTTTGGCGACGTTCTACATGTGGCCACATGGAGATGGTTACTTGCTAGGAGAATGCCCTACTTAGGAGGAGGAGGAGCATTTGGCATCTTAGAGGAGGGAATTGGGCCTTAGACAACACAGGGTAGCTTGGATGCTGGAATGGAGTCTTGGAGTTGACTCAAAGATGCCTAGGTTACAACAGTGTTCATGCAGGGGTAGTGGACCCAAAGGTGTAAATGGCTTAGGAGGTTTGTTGGAGTCTTTAGAGGCTTGTAGGAGGAGCATTGGACACATCTCGTGGAGCGCCCTTGCATTTGGATCCTTTCTCATGGACGACATCACCTTGGAGCTTGACATGTGTACTCTTGTAGTGTAGCGCTCCACATGTGTGACCTGATGTGTTGGCCTCCCACACCTCTTACATATATAGAGGAAGGTGAGAGTCCTTCATCAACTCATTCATTCTTGTGTAGATAAGATAAGATAAGATAATTTTACTAATGTTGAACAAATGACTACTAAAGTAGGTCAATGAGACTACTAAATATCATGATGTCAATACAATGCGGGAGCTCAAAGATGACTCCTATAAAAAGCAATATGCATAAAGTAAAGTGTTGATCTAAGCTAAAGCATGGGAACTAAACTTCAGAAGTGGAGAGTAGATTCAAAAGAAGTGCATGGATCCAAAGTCTGGAGTGCTCAAGAAGCTCAAATCTATAGTACCCAAAAAGCTAGTGTATTAGGGTCTACTAGGGCTAGCTCCCCTAACATCTGAGGTCAAGTGGAGAAAACTTGAGATAGAGAATTGTTAGGAGGAGGACCTAGAGGAGGATTTGGACTACATACTACGCAGCTGCTTGGAAGAGATCAACTGTTGCTGGGGCTTGGGTGATCTAGTCTAATTGTTGGGACGATATTTGGACTAACAATGTCAATGAGGCCTTTGTGAAGTGGGGATAATCCCACGAGCCTACATTGATATGAAATTGGAGCCAAGGCCACTATCTGTCTGTCTCTTAGATGTGAACATCATAAAAAAGGAAGTGATCATCCGGGTGGAGATTGACGTAGGAGGTGGCTTGAGAATATGGGAATGAAGCTTGAGTACCTCTTGCATGTATAAGGCCAAGCATCTCTGATCGAGGTACTTGAAGAAACTAGAGAGGGTTTGCAACTCCTTGAATAGGCAATGGTACCACCCATGAATCTCGTAGTAGATGGGGCAATGAAAGATGAAGTGAACCTCAGTCTCAACCTCCCAAATATGGCACAACTAACAAATCTTGTCTAACCAGTTGAGTTGGTGCTCTGCCTCCACCTAGAGTCTATGCAATCCCACTATCAACCGGCCTAGAGAAATATGAAGGGCTTGTGTCCAATGACAACACATATAGGGAGGTCAGACAATGAGTCTGTGTCTCAACTCCTTGAAATGATTAGCATAAAAAGCGATCTTTAGACGTAATTCGCTCTATGGGTTTATCCAAGAAATCTGTATGAACTACCTGTAGATGTCGTCTTGGATGCTCCTATTCATATCTTGTCTAGTAGATAAGAGGTCTCTTGGTGCATCAAGGGAGTATCTAAAAGGAGGAAGCTAGTCCAATAAGGTACCCATGGACTCTAGAAGATCTGATACCTCCGCAAGCTGTAATGTTCCCAAGCCAGGATGCCAGGAACATTGCGTTTTTATTGATTTTTATGTGTTTTCTGGTTGTGGCATTTCGTCAAACACTTTGCTGATTTTGGTCTTTTGGGTTGCGCTAGGGTTTATACTGATGGTTTTTATGCTATGTTGCATGGGGACTCGTCCCCCCCAAAAAACCTATGTACCCGCCGTTCCCATGTACCGGGGACTTGGGGACCCGTAGGAAACTTACCCAAATTGTTGGGGACTTCATTGGGGACTCGGGGACTTGTTAGCCGTCCCTAAGACGTTCCCGACATATTTCAAGGACGTTACGAACAAATTTCAAGGATGTTCTAGGTAGATTTTAGGGATTTTTTTGGGCAAATTTTGGGGATATTCAGGGCATATATCTTCAGTCTTGACAATCATGGAAATTGATGATTGAACAATAAGATCTTTTTTCCCTTCCATTATTTTTGTATTGCATTGAATCTATATCTGTTGTAAAAGTTGTGGCTCAAAACATGGGTTTTGATTTGGGTTTCTGTTGATTTAAATATTGTATTTTCAGCAACAAGGTTACAACAAACAAAGTTTCCATGTCAAAAAAATAAGGAATGCAACATTTCAAAGGGCTGATCCTTACAGTTACTGTTCTTGTTTTGCTCATTTTTCTGGTCATCTTAGCTTTTACAATATTGTACATGGGTTTTCAGGAGTCATTCAATTATAGTGCTTCCACCATCCCAACCTCAAGCATTGTGAAAACAATCAGATAGTAGTGACTTCAATTGGGCACTAAATGTTTGAATAAATTCCTATTCAATCACATTCTTAATCTGAAATATGAGTAAGAAAAACTGCTATAGAGACATTTCTCATTTAATTTTCCTAAAGCCAAACTGCATTTTGCTCTTGTCTAGCATCCAATAATGAAATGTCACTCTGCCCTTTTTTAAATTGGTCGAGCTTTTTCAAAATTGGCAAGTGCAAGGACTGTACATAATATTGTATAGTATAGCTTGATATGCTGACAAGCTTGAAGCAACTACAAATGTTTATGGTGAATTTTAATATATATATGCTATTGCCGTCCCCAACCCGATGTCCCCTGAAAAAATTGGGGGTGCGCTCTAGCTGTCTCGGGGACGTGTCCCCCCGTCCTCGCCGTTCCTCTGTCCCGAAAACCAATGCAACATAGTTTTTTTGTGTCTTTGCAGCAATAATCAAAATAGATATAGCAATGGAACATACCTCAACAAGATGCAAGATCAACAACACAAGGAATAACCAAAAATACCTTAGATCTGATTTTATTCATAACAATGGTTGTCCTCATACAAAATGGAGCAGATCTAGAATACATATAAGATAGTAGAGTGTCTGGCCTCCAAAATACAAGATAAAAGAAGATCTAGGCTTCCAAAAGCCTCTACAAGCCGAACACCAAATAATACTTAAGACCAATGGATATCCTCTGTTGAAGGTGATGCCCTCTCTCACAATGCGCAAGTCCTGGCTGGAAGAGATCAAAGGAAGTACGACCTCCTCTCTGATGGCTTCCAAGCACTGCAAAACCTCCCTGAGAAGGTAGATTTGATGATGGAAAGAAGGTATGAGAAGTCTTAGAGCGGTAGCTCATCTGAAAGACCCCCAAACCATAGTGTCTCCATTGATAGATGTGCCCTCCTAGTTGGAGCAAGCCAATAATTCGGCCTCCAAGAATAAAGCTGCCAAATCCCCTGAGAAAGGTGCCAAACTGTAGATCGGGCCAAGGGAAACCCCCTGGCAAAGTCTCAGGCTGAACAATGAAGAACCAACCCCCCAAAAGACTGGATCCTCAATCTGTGGTGTGCCCTCCTTCTTCCCAACTCGTGCTTAAGCCCAATAAATAATAAGACAAAGAAACCTCCTTCGGAAAGGGCTAGAAAAGGCGCCCTAGACCCTACAAAGAAAACCCAGAAGTCCTTTTCCTCATAATCCTTCTCCTCTGCCTAGATCGTGCTAATCTCCTCAAGGTGGTGCGCCCTCCTACTGATATCCCCCTAAAGTTGCACCCTAGCTCTCTCTGAGCCTGTAATTGATGTAGAATCCACCTGTGACTGAATAGGGCTGATGTAGAATGGTGAGGGAGGAATCTTTCACCTCCGTGACCAAGCTTGGACCAGGTTGGGTGGGATCTTTCACCACCAAGCTGATCTCTAGGGTTTGTTAAGTCAAAACCCTCAAAACCCCCAAGTGCACGGGCTCACTAGCAAGAAGCCAGATGTCAACTAATAAACAACATAATGAGAGAATAGAGGCCCCTATCTCTCTTTTATCCTCCCTGCTCACCTTGTCTCTCCAAGTGACTTCTACTTTATTTAATTATTAATTAATTAATTAAATCACTTTAATTAATTAATTATCCATTTTACCTCTCGAAAGTGGTTTATCTCTCCTTGTGGCTTCTCTGGCCACTGAAAGTCACTTCTCATCATCCTATCTTGTAGTGTTATTCCTCCCGATTCTGATGAGCTATTACACTAAGAGGTTCCTCCAAGTATTATGCCCAATATGACATCCTTAGTGAATTTAATTAACATATAGCCCAAAATAACTCAAAATTACGGAAATCGTCGGAATGCAACGGAACCAAGGCCAAGTTGTGTGGAATGGATCATGATGATAAAATAAGATGAGTGATGCAAGTTGGACCCCCCAAAACCCCTCAATAGCTCATGTACTCGCTATAACCTCCATCTGGCTACTCTAGTCATCATAACACTCTGTAATATAATGATGTCCCAAAGTGGGGACATTACACAAGCCAACACCAAGCACAACTCGGGGTGCTCACTCACGCGATGGACTCCGATGAACAATAGACTAGGTATGGATACCAGTCCTGCCCCTTAGTCGAGTCAATGAAACTGTAAACCTGATGTAAAAATGAAACAAGGTTGAACACAATCTCGAACTAGAAGGGTTTATGCCCAAACTTTGCAAGGATGATGGGTGGAGGGATTGTATGTTTACATCTATTAATGCAACAAAGGAGAAGGGTTTGCACTCTCTCAGTCGAGGCCCAATTAGACTCTAGTAAACAAGGTCCCCAAACTTTGCAAGGATGATGGGTGGAGGGATTGTCTATTTACATCTATTAATGCAATGAAGGAGAAGGATTTGCACTCTCTCGGTCGAGGCCCAATTAGACTCTAGTAAACAAGGTCCCCAAACCTCTGGGCCATAAGAACCGTGAGCGGAATGAGGGTGTCCATGAGAGACATATTGGATGGAGTGTCTTGAAAATGGTAACGGAAAAATTTCCTCTCAAGAACGGCTAGGGACTTGTACCCGAGGTTGAAGAGAATGCCTCAAACTGAACTGAGGCCTTGAGAATTGCACCCCAAGTAAGTGTAGGTGCTAATAATCTCAATCTCCACTTCTTTGAAAAAGAAATAATAATCCAAGAGAACCTTTTTCCACTTGTTGAAGATCACGACCTTGGTTTTACCTAGGTTGACCATCAATTGTCGAAGGTCATAAAAAATTGCTAAAGCATCTAACTATCTTTGCAAGCCCTTTGGGGATGAGGCCAAGAGGATCACATCATTGGTGAAAAGCAAAATAGATATCAAAACCTGATGAAGAAGGCACCCATCTCCATCTTGGATATGCTTATGTAGGAAGGACTCTAACTCATCAATGTAAATCCCAAATAGAGTGGGGGATAAAGGGCACCCCTACTTGACCCCAATAGTACTCCTGATAAAGTTAGACACTTTACGAGTTGTGTGGAGATGGCCAAGGACCGACTTGTACAAATGCATGATGGATCATGGCAGTTAGTAAGCTCTCGAAGATGCCAATGGATCTAATCCTGGAATAGGGCCTCACATGGGATGGAGTTAAAAGCTCTTTTAAAGTCTATGGAACAACAATAGACTTTCGAAGAATGTTGTCTCACCTCCTTAATGATGGCTCTAAGTGTGAAAATATGGTTAATAATCTGATGCACTAGTCAAAATTCAACCTATCCTCTAGCTTGAAGGTGTCTCCGTTCAAGCTCCTTAAGAAAGTTTCTGATGAAGAATAGTAGCATAGAGCTTTGAGAATGTGTGGCCAACCATGATAGTTTTGTAGTTGTTAGGATTTGTGTTGGAATTTGATTTGTGGATCAGGTGAATAATGTGTTGGGACCATGTCTATGGGAAACTTGCGCAAACAACATGGTTGAATAGGTCGGCGAAGTGATCATCCAGAGTGTGAAGACCATGCTTGAAAAGCTCGACTTGGAACCCCTTCTCATTTGCTACTTTGCTGATATTCATTACTCTAACTACCTCCCGGATGTAATAATATGAGAATAAGTAGCAAATGGGGGGGCAAGTGACTTGGATCAAGGGCCACCTAGGAACGTCCCAAGTCATTGTGTTCGGCTACTTCCCACCATGAAGTTCGAAATTTGTTGAATTTCAAGGAATGACAAACAAATTTGTTCAAATGCATCCATTAAATTTGGTCGATTAGAAAAAATCTTATTTCCATTACTATTGTAGTTAAATTTGTATGTAAATTGATTGTTTTTAAGGGGAATTTGTGGAAATTTGTTTATTTATAAAATTAAAGGAATGCATTGTGTAGCTAATCATATTTATGGTTTACCTTATGAGGCTCGAAGGTTCTCTCCCATTGTTGAAACTCGTTCTTTGAAACGGTTGCCATTAAATGTTCATCAGGTATGGCTCTCCAAATTTGGAAGGGTAATAAAAAAGCGTAGACTCTGGAATCAGACAATCAATGGAATCCCTTCGTATTCATTGGCTAGGCCTCGCCTTTGTATTTGTCAGGTAGACCCTACCTTGAATCGCTCATTCATGGGGAGGTGAATAATGACATTCACACGCTTGCGCACAAATTTTGTATATATCTTCCGCCTTATGTGTATTATATATAAGAGATTTCATAATAGTAATAATAATAATAATAATATATTTTTAAGGTCACGGCCAAGCCAGACACCAAATTGGTGTATGAGACCCCCTTGTTTGTGGGACAAGGGACCCCCTCCGTGCAACGATTTGACTGCTAAAGTCTACAGAGGTATACATACCCTACCCCCCCTCTGGATTTTAACCTGTGATCTCCAAGGAGGAAACACATGTTCTTAACCGTTAGGCCCACTCATGTTATATGGGATTATGATATAAATTGTGGTTGTATTAAATTATTTCTAATATTAATTTATATATTTGGTTTAGTTTAGGCTGTAAAATATCAATTAGTAATGGGTTATAAATTAGTATAAATTTATTTATATTAAAAGTTTAATTTATGTATATATTATTTTATATATATATAGAGTTAAAATGTGTTATTTTTTTATTTTAAAGAAAATATTATTAAAAATTATATAATTTAAAATATATTTATTTAAGTTATATATATATATATATATTTTTTTTTTTTTTAATTTAAAGACAAATTTTATCAAAGGTTTTTCGGCTAGGCAAATTTTCCTTGAACTTTGTTCTTGATGAATTCGAACATGAACACGAATCGGGTGACTTAGGAGATGTCATAGAGAGTGGAGGTATGAGAAAACCTAGAACTTTAGGTCAAGCGAGAGGGGGGAGTGGCGAGGAAAGATGGTATGCCAAATTTTTTTTGGAGAATGGATGAGAGACGCATTCAACTTGTGTCTCCTTTGTGAGATAAAGAGGCGTTTCTTATGGAAAAGGAGGCAGTGATAGGAATTTTTAAGAGCGAGGTAGGAGTGGCGAGCATGGGTGAAAGTGTGTTGAAGTTGGCTATGGAGTGTCTTGTAAGTCTCGTTATACCATCTATTCATAAGGCATGATTAGGGTTTAGGGGAGGGGGAAATGGATCAAGTGAAATGCATGTATGACTTAAGGGCTACTTCCCAAATGACGAAAGAAAGACCAACATATTTGGCTAAGGCAGACTCTAGGGATGAAAATTGGGACTCGGAAGGGAGCATATACCGGAGGTGGGATGAAGAAACCGAAGAGATGTGATCAAGAGGAGTGCACCACTTCTCCTCTCTCTCTTGGATCTTCTTTTGTACTTTATCTCTCTCTCTCTTGGAGTCACTAGGGTTTCTTGAGCTTCTTGGAGCATCTTGAAGACTCAGGTTAGAGATTTATCCCTTGGAGATTTGGAGATTAGGGTTTTGAGATGAAATCCTAGGTTGTTCTTCGTGAAGAGAAGAAGAGGATACATCTTCCCTTAGAGGACATGCTTGTTTGATCTCCTTGGTGTGATCTAAAGTTTTCATTGTTTTCCCTAGCTAGGGTTTTGGAGAGCTAGAGGATTGTACTAGCCTTGTGATAATGCTATGGTATGTACATAAACTTTGTCTTTATGCATATTAATGAAGTTTCCAACTGTCCAATACTTGTGTAAATTGCAGATTTGATTTTCAGCCATATATAGTCTTAATGGTTTGTAATTTCCAGCACTATAATGAAGAATATAAGGGCAGTTTTGCTGCTGTATTTACAGCTGTCATAAGTGTTTTCAGATCTGTTATATGCACGATAAGATTGCCCTTCAGGGATAAAACTTGTTGGAACACATTGGTATCTTTTCTCTTGAATTGCCTAGTTGATTGGGGTTGCTAAGAGTCGAAATTGGCTGCTGTTTTGTTTATAATTTCATAACAGCCCTAAGGCTGAAAATTCACAAGGTTAAGATATGGGAAACCTCAAGGAAAGACATAGAATTTTTGAATTGCATTTTTATGAGAAACATCAATCAACAAGGAAATTTCTACAAGCACTACTTGCAGTAGACTTGGGTTGGGGAGGGACCTTTACATTTCAAATATGATATTGGATATGATTGGAGGAAAGAATGTTCAAACACCCTTGTTTAGAAAAATGCCATTACTTTAGCTAGAAGAGCATGATTGGAAATAGAGACATTAAAAAAGAAAATAGTCACATCCAGTGAAAGAACCTATACATATGAAAGGAGTCTTAAAGAAAATGACAAGGTTAAAGCCTTGAAGCCTGTTAAGCCTGTTATAGCGCAAGTTGTAAGTTGGG
>ML777515.1:187052-204831 GCA_009831015.1 Picea engelmannii
TTTGGGCACATCTCTCTCTGGATCTTGTGGCAAGGCTTGTGAGGAGCTTGCTATGTATATAGGTTCCTTTGTATTGTATTACTTGTTGTATCTCATGCTTTGATCATCATTATATAGACATATATCCCAAACTGGTTTTCCCCAGGGGGGTTTTATCCAGGGTCATGTTGACCAAAAATACCCGTGTCAAATTTATGCATGCTTAGAAGTGTAGATCAACATTTTAAAGTTAAAGATCTAGAGGTAGTGTTATGTGTTTTAAGTTATATTGCATGTGCTAACATTGAGTAAAGAAAACACTTGCAAGGGCACCTTAAAAGTGCACTTAACCATCAAAACATTGAGCAGAAAGTTGGATGACTGTTTGCTGTCCTAAAACAACAAAAGAAGACAACCATACAGTTGAAACTTAGATCCATACTAAGGTCAAGGACAGACCTTAGGTGGCAGCCTCATAGGACCTCAAAAAACTCTACATGTGATAGGTTGGCTTGCGATGAGACCTCCTATCCTTCAATCTACCTTTCAAGCATTTCTTTGTTATATTATGGGTCCCCTTTTATTCAAAGATAAGCGTTTTATTGCTTTCTTGGGTGATCCCTGGGCGAAGCATCTGGAAGGTTCATATATGGCTTTTATCTTTTACCCAACACCAATCCCTCTGGGCCTTTAGCCCCTTCTTCCCATAGAATGAGGGACAACCCGTTCTTGGGTCAATACAACCTAAAATCCCAAGAGATAAGGAAACGAAGGGGAAAAATGATGGAAAATGGTAAGTATGGTCGGGAACGGTACGATGGCTCATTAAGGGATTTCCTAGCAGCAAATCCATTCCCAAAGAAGACCACTTACTAGGGCACAATGTCAACCACCAAGGTGAAGCAGGGAAAAGGGCATAATGTCCAAGCACATATCATGAAATCTAGAGCAAGCTAAGATACAACATAATCAAATGGCTTAGGTATTGAAATGATGCTTACCATAATACTAACTTGTACCTCATGGAGCAAGGCCCACTGCCTTCCAGAAGCCAACTGGTGTGGTGGATGCCATCTGTAAACCTGTGACCATCTGTGGTGGTGAGTGGGTTTTCCATCTGTTCAAAGGGTGTTGTTGGTCATGTAGTCTCTTGACACTCCATATCTGCAACTCGAGGGCCTCGAGACATCATCTCCTTAGTTATCCACAAAAAGGGGATAACAAAGCCCAACCAATCAACAAAGCAAAAACCCACCCTCCCATCCTCTAATCTTTGTCAATTGTGCTCCCAACCTTGGTCTAAAGGGCGCATTTGTAATTCATGTACACTATTTATAGCTATAGATCTGTACCACTCTGAAGCAAAGCCTATGTCTAATATAGCATCAACATCAGAACACTAAGCTATTGAGTTCGGGCTTCAAGACCAAACCTATTTGCTTATAGAAACAAGGGAGCCCTTTGTGTCCCTTGTTACAATGACTAACCTTGGCCATCTATTAAACGTCAAATTCTCTTACTAGGTTTATACTTGGATATTTTTGAATGCTTCTCCATCAATATTCTAGGCCATAAACAAACTCAGTGTGAAGGAGTGGCCCATAAAGTGGAGTTAAACATAGAGTGAGTATATCCTTCGAGCCAACTTCTATGTGTTAGATATAAGTGGTGTTGATGTTGTCCTTGGAATCTAGTGGCTATACTCCTTTGGGACCTATTTTGTCAACCATAGAGAAAACAACTTCTCTTTTATCCGAAACGATCATGAATACACTATCGAGACCCTTGAACCCAAGTGCACAAAAGTTGTAGATTCGAAACATATAGATAGGGAGCACATTGTGATTGATCTTGAGCACATAACTGAAGGATTGGGGCCTTCTTCTAAAGATAAAGATGCCCCTCCTGTAATGGGTTTGGTTTTAACAACATCCTGATCTACTCGTTTGCTCTTGCTAGTTGGCTTGTGTTACGAAGGTGTATTGCTTTCTACTTTGGGCACTATGGCACATTATGACTCTTTATTTTTTATGCCTTTCCTGACAAGTTTTCATAGGCCAGGTCTTTTTTTCCTTGCAGCCTAAGCTCGTGGTCGTTGTTCTCATGGCCCTTTTTTGTATAGAATGCATGTACTTTAATAATTTAATAGAATTATGAAGCATTTTTAACCATAGTTATTGGAATTAGCCAAACTAGATCGAAACCCACCGGTCTAGACTAGTTCACGTTAGAAAGGGGTTGAACCGATCGCTGAATTGGACTGGTAGACCGGTTTCGTCCTGAATTGGCTAGTTTGTTTAGTTTGGTGGGTTCAGTTGGTTGACTTGACCTATTCGGCCAGTTCTAATTTGGAATGGCCCTCAAAAAACCAAGTACCACCCGTGTGCCATAACGCCCCAAAATTTCAAAAAAATAAGCCAGAAAGTAGAAAAAAGGCCCCACATGCTATATACATTAGCAAACTTTGCATATTTAGTGTCTAATGGTTTGGATTTACATTGATGTACATGAATGTATACATATTTTAAATATTCTTTCGTCAATTGATTCTTCAACCCGGTCTTTTGATGGGTTTTGGTCTGACCCTTAGCCAATTCCGGTTATGATATTATTCTTTTGAAGAAAAAATAATATAGATAAGCTTCCAAGTAAAGGGCACTTAAGATTTATTGCTTGGTTCTATTGAATGTAAGTCGATTGACCTCTTGAGAACCAACTTTTGGGTGTTAAAAAGCTATTTCAAAACTGCAAAACTAATTTTCAGGATATGCCCAAAGATCTTCCTCCTTACAGGGACATGGAACATGTCATTTAGCTCGACCCTAAAAAGGCACCCATGGCTATCCACCCATATCGATCTGATCATTTTCCAAAAGATTGAAATAGGAAGGTTTGTTGAAGAACTATTGGAAGCAGGACTCATTACTCCTAGCAAACATCCCTACTCAACACTAGTGGTTTTAGCTAGAAGGAAAGATGGTTCTTATTGCTTCTGCATCAACTATAGGGCACTCGATAGGAGCAATATCAAAAATAAATTCCCCATGCAAGACTGATGATTTGGTGGATGAATTAAACGATTCAATTTTTTCTCCCAAATTGATCTCTGCTCAAGATATCATGCGATCCCACTACATTGAAAGATCAGAAGAATTGCCTGGCTGATATGGCCATGTGCATACCCTTGTTGGTTCCAAAGTTCCCATGGGACTCCATTTGGATGGATTTTCTATCAAGATTTGGAATGGACAATCAACATGACAACATATTTGTGGTTGTTGATAGGTTTTTTAAGATGGTTATCCTCACAACTTGGAAGACCTTCATTGCTCTAGAGGTTGTCAAACTCTTCTTCACACAGATCGGTATACATGTTGGCCTCCAGATATCCATCTTTTCCAATTGGACTCCAAGTTTATCAACTATGTCTGGAAGACCCTCTAGATTATGTCAAATACCGAGCTCCAACACTGAACTACATTTATCTTCAGACTTGAAATTGATGGGTAGACAAAAGTTGTGAACCTAATGTAGCACAAATTTTCTGAATGTAAAATTGTCGCCACCATCACACGTGAGAAGAAAGCTGCTAGCTATTAATCTAGCTACAATTGGGCTCTACACACAACCCTTTTGAATCTTGCCCAGAGTTTTGACCATTGTTCCCATTAAACATTGCATTCTCAGTTCCACAAACTTCATTGATTCCACAAGCACTCCAGGATCAGGATGAGGCAAGAATTTCATGGAACACATGTATAGAGTTCATAAACAGGCCATTGACTAGATCCTTACTTGGTCCTGGAGCAAGTGCAGTGAGCAGTGAGTACCATGATCAACATCAGGTTTCCTTAGACATTCAAAGTTGTTTACCATGTTTGGCTGCACGGAGAGATATATAGTCCTGCATTAAAACAAAGATCGATGAAGTATGGCCCATTTGCCATCCTCAAGGCAGTCACAAACAATGCATTTCTGTTGGACATTCCTTCATACTTCTGTATACATCTAGTTTAAAATACTAAACTACTGAAGCATTATGTCTGACTTGTATTGATCCAATGATATGCATCCCTTACCTGAGACCAGATTGTAGCCACTTGGACCAAGCACACCTGCATCATAGCATTTCCTTTTTCAAGTTGCTAAGGCCAGGAAACATTTGTGTCAGGCACTCCAATGAGGGGCACTTGATTAGGTTGTGGGGTTGTTGACGCTGACCCAAAATTTCTTTGGTGTAAAAGTAGGTAATAACAAATGCACAAGTGACATGCATGCAATTGCGAATTGTGGGAGTGAAGATCCTACAACCTAGTAAGTGAACAATTTTACTGGTGTGAAACCCAACATTGCGGGAACTAGAACCCAAGCAACACACAATTGTAGGAATTGATGACCTGCAGCTCAAAGTTGTGGAACCTGCAATTCAACATTGTAGGGACTATATGTTTGCAACCTGTTATCCCCAGTGCCCACTTTAGGGATAACTAAGGAGATTATGTCTCGAGGCCCACAGGTCCTAGACATGGAGTACTGAGAGCCAGATCGACTTGAGCATGGTCCTGGAGGGCCCGTCTTTTTTTTTTCTTCAGCGCCTCCACTTTGTCAGCAGCAACAACATCCATCACCTCGGCCTGGTCCTATAGTAGAAGTGGATCTTGCTCCATGAGGTAATGAGTCCGGGTATCATGGTATGTGTCACTCTGATCCTCAAAACCTTTGAATATGTGCATTCAGTTCGATTTGTTCTAACGGGTGCTTGTATCGTATACCTATCCACTTGACCATATTTGGGGGGAATGACAGGGTGCCCTAGTAAGCTTGTGCCCATAGGTTGAGTTGCCACTGGGAGGATTCATGAGAAGCCATCGTCCGCTCCCACCATACTTACCACTTTCCATCTTTCTCCCGCCCATCCATCCCATTACACTAGTCCGGGCATTGGGTTGGCCAAATATCTAAGGGTTGTACCTTACCTTGTGGGAAGAAGGGGCTAAAGGCCCAGAGGGTAAAAACAACTGGCAAAAGATAGAAGCCTAAAAATGAAACCTCGAGATGCTTCGCCTAGGGATCCCCGAGAAAGCAGTAAAAGGCTTCTCAGCAAGAAACAGAGGGACCCATAAAAAATAATAAAACAAGACCTAGTTAGAGGATAGGGGGTATCATCACGAGCCAACCTATTAGGTCCATGGGCATCTTGCGGTATGAAACTACTAGCAGCTGGTCGCCATGCCAGGGTAGTGGTTCTTGGTGGCATAGCCAAGAGAAAGAGAGTCTCATCACGAGCCAACCTTCTCATTTCCGTGAAATGCTTGTGGGTAACATTGCCACCACTGGTCACCACGCCAGGGCAGTGTCCCCTAGCCGGCTTCTTGAAGAAAAAGCAATAAGAAAAAGACAAAAGGCATGAATGGGCTTGGAAACATTTGCATCCATGACAAGTGCAGCTCACCCTCTACAGAGGCACCCACAGGTAAACCATGCATTTCCCTGCTATCACTGCACCCCTTGCCCAGGCATCCCTTATCCATTTCATCCACTCACATGGCTTGGATTTGATCTCTCCCAGAAACACCCCACATCTAGTGAGCATTAGCCCAATAGGACGCCCTGTCACTTCCTCCAAACTTGGCTTGCAGATTAGTATAATGTCTTTGAGCACTTGTCTAAACCAAACAAATCATTGTAGCTTTTGGTACATACCTAAACCAAACAAATCAGCTTGAAGAAAAATCAGATTCAACACTCCAATTATTGGAGCTCTTAGGGCATCACACCCTACAACCTCTCATAGGGCTGATTCTTGGGCATCACACCCATTGAATCCCTTTGACATCTCCCTCTCACAGACCGCTGACCTACCCATACACTGAAGAAAACTAAGGTACTATGATGCTGCCAAATCTGGTCTGTCTTTGACCAGAATTTAGCTCTAAGTTTCAATCTCCAAACTGTCCTTTGCTGCTGTTTTAGGACAGCAAACAGTTATGCAACTTTTCTGCTCATAAATTTGATTGGTTAAGTGTTCTTTAAGGTGCCCTTGCAAGTGTTTTCGAACCAATGGTTAGCACATGCAATATAGCTCAAAACAATTAACACTCCTCTAGATCTTTACAACACTATCAAGCTGATCTACACTCTAAGCATGCATGAAATGAACACAAGTGTTTTTGGTCAACATGACCCTGGATAAAACCCCCCTGGGGAAAACCAGTTTGGAATGAAAGTATATATAAGTGATGTCTAAAACATAGAGTACACCAAGTAAACTAGAACAATGGAACCTGTATACATTGCAAGCTCCTCTCGAGTCTTGCCAAAGGAACCAAGAAGATATGTGCCCAAGCTTAGTGCATCCTCTTCCCTTGTTGCCAAACTCGCTCAAGTGATGTGCCCTTGATCCTTGTTTCTCCGAAGAAGAATCCCTTGCACCACAAGAAGCTCTTGTGTGCTACCTCTCCAATGAGACAAACAAATCAGCAATCGCCCAAGTCTAGCTAGTGCCTACTAGGTGTGCGCCCTCCTCCTATAGTGTGCCCTCCTCCAAGCAAAGATGATCACCACAAATAAGTAAGGGTCCAAGCCTCCATAGCTCCTCCATGGATGGAGGCACCCAAGCATCCCTCAATCAAAGCTTCCAACCTCATCCTCATGCTCCCTCTCAAACTCTCCAAGTGAACATAAGAGTGAATGAGCCTCCCTTTGCCCCTTGCGCCCCTCTTGAACCTCCATAAGGAAACCTAAAAGTGGATGGCTAGGATCATTCCAAGCCATCCCTAATTAATGGTTGAGATCTCTCCAAAAGAATCTCAACTCAAAACTCACTATGGGTTAAGTTCCCTAAGTTCACTTTATGTCTCCTAATTCACCCACAAAGTGAATTAATAGTCACTTTAGGCTAAAATGACTAAATTTCACTTTTGACTTAAATCTCCAAGTCAAAGTGAAATTAGACATAAAGTGCATGGCACAATGGTACAAACATCTCCCTCTTGTGGTTAGAGGCCCAAAACCACAAGGGGACCACTTTCCAAGGTTCCCAAATCTCAATACTCCCTCTTACCGAGGAAAGTGCCATTCACCTCCAATCTCATCCATGCAGTGGACATGGTTGCATGTTGGAAAATACTCGGTGAGTATGGCAGTACCCTGATAATCACAAGTGGTCTCTGACATAGATCTGATCAACCTGTGTGATCTATAGATGGAAGTGCATCTCCACCTATCCAAGATCACGTAGATCTTGGCATCACACCAAAGATCTCAACCTTGGTCTCTCACCATGGATTTCTACCTCATGGCATCTCACCAACGGTCACTACTCTTGGCATCTCACCAAGACTCACATCTCTTGGCATCTCACCAAGAGTCTCACCTCCTGGCATCTCACCAAGAGTATCTAGATCTTGGCATCTCACCAAGATCTTCAACTTAGCCTCTCACCAAGTGACTTCCACCTAAAGTGGAACATGAACCTGATCTGCTCGTCTTTATAGCCAAGTGAGGCTCAAGCCTCTGTGGTGCCTTACTCCTCCTCATCAATCTCTGATGCTCTGAAGCCCTTGCACCAACCCTTTGTCTGCTCGAAAACTTTGAAACTGAAGCTGTCCCAGGTGGACCAATCACCCCTAAAGATGGTGTCCTCGAAAGTTGAGTCTGAACTCCCTCTGAATCAATACTCTGAGTCAATAAGTCCTCCTCAACTATGTCTGCCCACCTACCGCTGGATGGTGTATCAACTAACAAACAACTGACAAAAGCACACTCCCTCTCAAACTGAGTAATGAACTCCTGCTCATCTGTTGTCGCTGCCGTACCATCTTACTTCTTCTTTCTTCTTCTTCTTGGGACACTGTCCTGCATAGTGACCCATCTCTCCACTAGTAAAGCATCACATTGTGCTCATGTCTCTCTCTTGCCCACCGCCACTCTATTGTGGTTTGGCCCCTCCCTTGGGACCTTGTCTAGCACCACCTTTGCCGGTCTTCTTCTTGCCCTTAGTCCACAGAGCAAGATCCTCATCACCCTCTGAAATATGTTGTCCTGAAGATCTTGAGCTGCATCTCAGCTCCTCCTATACGAAGTCGTCCCAAATTCTCTCCCAAGTAGGCATGACTTCCTGGGCTACAATGCCTCATAAAAATGAACCCCAAGGTTTGGAAAAGTTGTTCAAAGCTGTCCTCACCAAGAAGTCAAGATCCACAATCTTCTTGACTGCGACCGACTCATCTCGAATATGTGTAAATCTGCCAAGGTATGATGACACCGACTTAGAATCGAGCATCTGAATGCTCCTGAGCTTATCCTGTAGAACCATCTTCTGGTTCTGATTTGGACTCTGGTATAGCTTGCACAATGAGGCCCACATTTCAAAGGCATAGTCCTTCCCAGTCAAGTGGGGTATGATGTGGTCCCTCACCGCATCACAAATAGTCCTCTTCATCTTGGTGTTCTTCTTCATGAAATCTACATCCAACAATGAAGATGGAGCAGGTGCAAGAGGAATCACCATGGGAGCTTGAACTATATCCCATAGTTCAAGGTCCTCCAAGACGAATATGATCCTAGTCTTCCAAGGGGACTAGTTGCTAGCTCCGTCTACCCTATCCTCTGCCCTCATCTGAGATACCGACATGGTTGTCCACTGAAACTCACACTAATGCTACACACTGCAAGAGAGTATAGCCTCACTCCTGTCAACACAGGTGTGAAAAGAGGTTGTTCAACTATAACCTTACTCTTGTCAACACAGGTGTGAAAAGAGGTTGTCCAAATCAACCAACAAGCTGTCCAACAAAACTGTCAACTAGCTGTCCCAAAAATCTGCCAACAAGCTGTCAAGAAACTTCCCACAAAATGTTCTAGAAATCAGCAAGTGTTCACCAACAAGGCTCTGATACCATGAAGAAAACTAAGGTACTATGATGCTGCCAAATCTGGTCTGTCTTTGACCAGAATTTAGCTCTAAGTTTCAATCTCCAAACTGTCCTTTGCCACTGTTTTAGGAAAGCAAACAGTTAAATTTGATTGGTTAAGTGTTCTTTGAGGTGCCCTTGCAAGTGTTTTCGAACCAATGGTTAGCACATGCAATATAGCTCAAAACAATTAACACTCCTCAAGATCTTTACAACACTATCAAGCTGATCTACACTCTAAGCATGCATGAAATGAACACAAATGTTTTTGGTCAACATGACCCTGGATAAAATCCCCCCGGGGAAAACCAGTTTGGAATGGAAGTCTATATAAGTGATGTCTAAAGCATAGAGTACAACAAGTAAACTAGAACAATGGAACCTGTATACATAGCAAGCTCCTCTCGAGTCTTGCCAAAGGAACCAAGAAGATATGCGCCCAAGCTTAGTGCGCCCTCTTCCCTTGTTGCCAAACTTGCTCAAGTGATGCGCCCTTGATCTTTGTTGCTCCGAAGAAGAATCCCTTGCACCACAAGAAGCTCTTGTGTGCTACCTCTCCAATGAGACAAACAAATCAGCAATCGCCCAAGTCTAGCTAGTGCCTGCTAGGTGTGCGCCCTCCTCCAAGCAAAGATGATCACCACAAATAAATAAGGGTCCAAGCCTCCATAGCTCCTCCATAGATGGAGGCGCCCAAACATCCCTCAAACAATGCTTCCAGCCTCATCCTCATGCTCCCTGTCAAACTCTCCAAGTGAACATAAGAGTGAATGAGCCTCCCTTTGCCCCTTGCGCCCCTCTTGAACCTCCATAAGGAAACCTAAAAAGTGGATGGCTAGGATCATCCCAAGCCATCCCTAATCAATGGTTGAGATCTCTCCAAAAGAATCTCAACTCAAAACCCACTTTGGGTTAAGTTCCCTAAGTTCACTTCATGTCTCCTAATTCACCCACAAAGTGAATTAATAGTCACTTCAGGGTAAAATGACTAAATTCCACTTTTGACTTAAATCTCCAAGTCAAAGTGAAATTAGACATAAAGTACATGGCACAATGGTACAAACATCTCCCTCTTGTGGTTAGAGGCCCAAAACCACAAGGGGACCACTTTCCAAGGTACCCAAATCTCAACATACACGGATTCCTGGAGGATCTTAGAAGCACAACTCTGACACCATGTTAAAGTGTTAAAGTTTCAGACCATGGTAAGCAGATTCTGCACTCAAAATTTAAACTCTAACTAGGTCGCTTAAAACATAAACTCCAATCAAAACAGAAGATTTGAGTATGCTAATCTACAAATACATACTGCTGGAAACATGAACAGCAAATACACACAGATCTGAATCACTAAGTACTGCATCTATATTCTTTGAAAAGAAAGAATTACATGGCAATAGTTCAAATCACAAATACACTCATACCAGTGGAATAACTACTCGCTCCTTTATACACCAGGAGGAGCTAGGTTTACAATTAATGCAGCCCATCCCTCTGGTACGCCCTAGGCTAAGAATAGAATACTAACCCTAATCTACCTAAAGCAGTGCATCTCCCTACATGAGCTAACTACCTAGGTAAGTGCACCGGCTCGGAGACTAATCATGCATACAAGCTTGCACCTCTTCCCTAGGATAATGCACCCAATCTAGCCGGAAGTCAAAACCTGCTTATGTGCCCCATCTAACTTTAGAACAAAAGCTCACTGAAGATTAAAAAACATCACATTTCTAAATCTGGAATTAAACTCCAAAATAAGAAAAACAAAAAACCTAAACTAGGAATGCTAATTCTGGAACAGCAGCTAATACTGGAGATGTATGCAATGTGCATGCACCCCCTTAACTCTCTTCTACATAACTGTAGTGCAGCACCCAAGACAAGCTAGTGCTGCGCCCTTTTTCACATTGCTGCTGCTGCCAAAGTGTGCCTCCTTCTGCCATGAAAGCTGCACAGGATTTGAGGCAAGGGATATGCAATCACTGTGTGCCATGCTGGAGAAAACTAACAGAGCAATCAAGGTAAAAACTCTAACAGAGCCTTGGCCTTCTTGGCTTGCAGCATGCAGAATTTGTTAGCTGAACGACTGAATTTCTTAGGGTAGGTGAAATATTTCCCATTGCCCTTGCTCAGCTCATTGTGATATTGCTTACCAGTGGCAGGGACAAAAGATGAAGAGGGAGGTACAAAGACCTTCTGTGATTGTTGTTGCCGATTTGTCCTGGAAGACACTTTCTGTATTTTGGCCTCTACTTTCAAGGCAAACTGAAAAGATTGCTTTGAGAGAACAGATATTGAGAAGATCTAGCTCCTATCGAAGATCAAGGAAGAGGTCAGAAATAAACTTAACATGGAGAGTTTCTTTAGGATCTCGTACCTCAAGCTTGATTGGCAACTTGTTGAACTGGTTAAATATTGTCGGATGAATTGTTGTGTGCATTGTCGAAGTTGAAATCAGCGGACCATGTGCTAGCATGTCCTCTTTGTAGCCAAGAGGATAAAATCATTTGAGAATGACCATTTTGATTTGGTCCACATGCTGAATAGCTAGTGGATTAGTAGCAGCCATAACTATACACGGGATTGCCACCTTGGCCACCGTATGAATGCCTGATCATCCACGTGTAGTGTACCTCATCAATCAGAATTTTTTAAAGATCCGTGAGATTCTGATGTGTCCAGAAAATGCCTAAGTGCTTCTGATCCATGTGTCTAGTTTTTCACCATCTAGGGAGCAAATTAGTGTGGTTTTGTATTGGTGGATTAGCAGCACCTGAAGAAGACTAGTGGAATGTTTTATTACTGTGTTAATCTGAAAAGGAGGCACATTGTTGTATAGATGTGGTTTTGTAGACCGATAAATCTACAATGGTATCCAAGGTGATCTTATTGGGGGTGATTATCAGGGCATCTACTGCACTAGTAGTCCTTTTCGCACTTAAATTTGTGCATTAAATGCCTTCCCATTCACACAAATTTCTCACAGGTTGTTACTAGTAAATAATTGCATAATTAAACCTACACTATTACTGATTACAGGCAACTTTTTCCAACAATCATGGGCTCAAATGGTGGAATGCAATACGATATTGTAGGAAATAAAACTTGAATGGGAATGCTCTCAAATTGCCAATTGCGGGCAGCAAATTGCCACAATTTTTCTGGATGTTTCACTCTGTGATCCCTCAAAGTGATGATTTCAGGCAGCAAATTGCAACAACTAATCTGAATGTTTCAGGGATTCTCTGACTCTTTTCAAAGCGAGTTTGTACTCTCTTGAAAATGCTGCTACAGTAGATTTTTATGGGTCACGACGGCGCATTATAAATATTGCAATGGGAGCATGACTTTGCAAAATAGATAGCCACAAGAGTAAACTTGTTGCAACCGTAGGCTTACGATATCAAGCAAATGGATTCAAATAGACTGCCGTAGTCTCATGGTCCCCAAATCCAACTCCCATGCAATGGCAATAAACCGGAGACGCAAAGATTCAAATCTTCACAACAGGATCGCTGAAAAATTAGAAATCTGAATATAGATATAGCACAAACTATCGATGAGATGTTTGAATGATGAAATTTTTTCTAAATGCTAGATTTGCAGATCCAAATATATTGCTGGCAAGCCCGGAGAATGTGCCATTGTTTAAACACTCCAGAAAGGATAAGCAGACGCCAGAAATTGAATGCTGGAGTGAGATTTTGGGTGGGGATTAACATCCTTATATGGACCCAGAAACTAAAGAAGATGTCTCTGTCCGACTCGTAGGTTTTGGGTGGGATTAAAGATTTCAAAATAGAACAGGACTTGACTGGGAGATGCTTTCGTAGCAAAGAAAATTGGGGTGGGATATAAGAGAGTGACCCAAAATGAGAAACCCATATTTTGATGCATAAGGTGCCTGATCAATCACAGGTTTTAATACTGACTGATATGAGCACATACAAGCAAAGCACAGAGTTGGGAGAGACACCAGAATTGTACATGCCTCGCACTATATTACACACCTTTAAATAGACTTACAAGTACATATAACTCTCTTTACAAACCTATGGTTTGTCCAAAACCATGGGATGTAAATTACCGAGTCAAAAAGTGGGAATGAGAGTAACAACATAATATTTACCAATGACCAAGTCAAATATGGTACACGAAGTCCCATAAAAGTGAGTCTCCAAAGAATGCAAGGTTCTAATTTTTACAATTACCAAATTTTGGAATACCAATTTAATATAATGTAAAGCATTCTTAATTTTTTAATGCTATTTATGAAAACTATTTATTATTGTATCTAGAGACGCTCTAGGGATGTTATTTATGAAAACTATTTATTATTGTATTTAGAGACGTTGAGGGATTGTGTAATTTTTTTCATGTTAATGGAGTTAATGGAGTTGATAAGTGGTATTTAAAAAATGAAAATTCAATGTTGATCATAAATAAAGTATTTTAATATGAATATTATATAGGATGATGATACTTAAAACATTATCTCTAGAACATGTGTAATTTCTTTTATTCTCAACATGAAGTTGACACATGAGATTTAAAAAAATTAATAAAAAAACAAATTCAATTTGGGACCATAAATAAAATATTTCAATATGAACATTATATATAATGACGATAGTAAAAAAATTAACCACATGGATTTAACATATGACATGCATAATAATAATAATAATAATAATAATAATAATCTAATTTTAATGTCACAACCAAGCCAAACATCAAATTGGTGTATGAGACCCCCTTGTTTGTGGGACAAGGGACCCCTCCCCGCAACAGTTTGATGGCTAAAGTCTAAGGTATGAATTTGAACCCGTAACAAAAAAATCAATGTTTGCCAAATATTTTGCACTATATCATTCATTTTTAATGGTTAAGTGATAAAAACACTTTAAAATGAACATTGAACCACATAAAATAAATTGCAAATAGAAATATGAGAAACATAATGCCAAAACACTCAAGATAATAAAAGGAAAATAAAATGAATGTGATTAGAATATGAATATAATAAACATCCAATATAATAAACATATATCGTTCCCCCGGATTGGGTGGTAGGGAAGAGAAAACGGGGATGGACAGTGCCTCGGGGAGAGAGTGCACCCATCACTCTCATGATCAACCCTCGCACACTTGGTTTGTCCCCTCGTCCATTTAATGATTCCTCCGAAGACAACTACTCTTGGTTCGTCATCGTCCTTCCCTTGCACGATGGTAATTTTCCTTGTCCTTCCCTGACTCTTAGGGCTATGGGCACTTTCATTTCATGTTATGGTAACTTATTGTTGTTTACTGGGCATCCTTTGGATCAACCATGTCCTTGTCCGCGCTCCCGCTTTTATTTGGCCCCCTCCTTGGTCAAACCCATTTCCTCCTGCGTTTCTTCTTCTTGTTTCTCTGAGCTCTTTTGTCGTCTACATGTCCTTGTTGACTCTCCCCTCCCCGCTCGCTCCCCCTTGGCTCTCCCTCCTTGCTTGTCCTTCTTCTAGCTTCACCTTTATGGCACGTGGAGGTTCCAGAGGAAGTCACCACTAGTTGTTGTTTTCCAAAGCCTTCTCAGAGGTTGAGGACGTAGTTGCGGACTATCAAGCTCATACTCCCCTTGAGATACAAGCAAAGCTTGATCTCCCTGAGGCAAAATGGAGAGTCTAACGCCATTTCATTGCAGATGATGCATTCGATGAGGACATTTTTCCATGAATTCTTGACCCTAGGTGGTCTTGTGCTCGAGATTGTAAATACTACAAAACAATTGATCTTTATTGGCATGTGAAGACTCTCATGGGTAAAGTGCTTATGGAAAGCCATGAAACCCACCAAGACACTCTTCTCCAACTTGATGACATTCAACTCCAGATAAACCTTGTGGATCACAAAATCAACTTGCTCATTGGAAAGATTGCAGATATAGACCCGACTAAGCTTGACCATCTTCATCCCCAGGTTCTAGTTGTTGGCGATCACCCTCCTTTAGTCTAGTTTTTCTTATGTTAATTCAACTAGTCATTTTTCTTTTTAGTAGCAAAGGAAGGGATGCTCTATCCCCTCCTCAGATTAGGTTTCATAATATTAAACCAACTACTTCCAAACCCACATACTCTACCCTTAGTTTATGGTATGCTATGTGACAGACTTTTCAATTACTTCCTAATTAATTTAGTGAGCAACTGAAGAGTTGTGCATTTAATTATCAATCTGAGGTTGTATCTTACTTACGAACTATTGTGCACTATATATGCAAAGATTAGTGATGTTTTAGCTAAAGAATTGTAGTACTGTTGATGTCACAAATCAAGGCTTCAAATTACTTAATTAAATCACCAAGTTATACTAGTACAAGAAAGTAAATATCACACTTGCGGAAATTAAATCACACTTGCAAAAATTGAAATCACACCTTGCGAAAATTGAAATCACACTTTGCAGAAATTGAAATCACACTGGCATAAATTGAAATCACACCTTGCAGAATTTTAAATCACGCTTGCAGGAATTGAAATCACACTTGTTGAAATTAAATCTACACTATGTTCTATTGGTGACTTGCTCAAGTAGAATGAAGGTCCTATTCTATTGTAACAATTACGTGTTTGCACATTTGATAACAATTCGATGTAATGTCAATTCCAAATTGTTGAAGCTATCATGAATCAGAAAGAAAATAGAATAAAATGCAGCTGCAAGCGGAGTTGCAGCAACAAAGCTGCAACACAAAAGAAATCATAGTGACACGAGTTGCAACAACATAAATCCCAACACAAAAAATTTAAAGTGAAGTGAATTGTAGTATCCAGAGCTGTAACAATGTATGTGGTCATGAACTCATAGAAATCAAAATAGAGTTGAATTGTAGCTTAAAGTTAAAGATTCTTTTAACACTATCTGAATATCAACCACACATGAAATGCAACATCGTTTCTACGAAATCAAAATTGCAACAAAGTAAGAAATGAAGCGATTACTGAAACAAATGAATATAATTGAATGATTAAATCCTATGCTAATATACATGCAGTACCTGACTAAGGAGGGGCCCTTACCCCCTTAGGCAAGGTACTGAGCTACGAAACCAGGATCACATGATCACCAACACATCAACACATGAATAAGAGTATGAATGGATATTGTATTGCAAGAATCTGAAAATACAATAATAGTCGAATACTTATAACCAAAGTTCTCCCCCCCTTAGCCCTAGGGAAGCTAAGGTTCTTAAACAATACGATTGTTGTCTAAAATTATACAAAGGAACGGATGGAAAATCGTGAGAATCTGACTGTTCATCCAGTTACAATAATTTTGCCAAATTTTAGAAAACATCTACCTATGTTGACTTGGTGGCAAAATTGATTCTTCTTTTGGTCATCCATTTGTCTCCTATTGCTTTCCTCTATGAAGACTATTTCCTAACCATCGGTTGCAACATTGATTGTTGTGCTGGCAACTTTATATTTGGAATCGCAGAAAACAATGTACTCAGAGTCATAGGAATAGAAACGTGTTTGGAATCGCAACGATTGAAAACGTGTTTGGAGTTGCAATGGTTAGATGGAGTCGCAACACGAAGAGTACACTTGGAGTTGCAACAATGATGTATTGCAACCACTGTGGGGAGTTGCAACTACTGTGTTATTCATGTGTAGAAGCATTAGTACATGAAAGTAGCAAGTTCATTTAAGAAATATGCAAGAATATCGTAATAATGAAATATAGGGAAGGATTAATACCTTAGTGGTAAGTAAGGCAACTTGGATAAGGAAAGTATAAAAAGGAAGTGATCAATAGAAAATGGTAAGCAAAAAGGTATTAGACGGGTGCTGAAAGTATGATAATTTAGGCACCCTTCATGTCCCCTAGCCCAAAACTGTTGCATGTCCCCATGCAACCAACAATCACTCAGTCTTAGAGAGGTTAGGGTGACCCTCAAGGTCACTCACACCACAAATTACCTCTTCTTCTACCTCATTCTTCTCACTGATATCCTGTTCTACTGGAGCTTCTCTTTTTTCTTGTTCTATCTTTGTCTGGGTGGCTTCATCAACCATCATGAAATGTGTAGCCTGGACAACTACCTCTTTTGTCTCTTTAAGTTGAGCTCTTTCTTGTGAGTTGGTGAAGGGTTCCCCAACAACAAGAGGACTTACTGCAGGGTAACTTGATTTCTCAGGTGTTGTTTGTTCCTTCGAGTTATCTTTGAGCATTTTTAGATTGATCTAAAGCTTCCAATTTTTCATCTTTAACATTTTGTTTTCTCTCACCAAAGAGGCATAAATAGGTAGATAATGTGGGATGCTTACCCATCTAGGATTGATCTTTTGTTCTGGAGTAGAAACCTCTATTTGTGGTTATTGTAGTCCAGGGTCTGGCGCATCAACTGAGTCATTTCCTGGTGGAACCTCTTTTGCTTCTTGTTCTTTCTGTGAATGGGTAGGTCATTCCCCAAGAGGTCCTCCTACTAGTTCTTGTGTGATAGTAGGGGCCTTTGATTCTACTTCTTACTTTTCTTCTGTAGTAGCAGTATTTGATTCATCAAGAGTGCCTCTCGTTGTTTCAACAAGAGGCATTGTTTCTTGTTTGTTTTCCTCAATTATGTTTATCGATGTATCAATGAGAACTTCCAGCTTTGCTATGTCTGTTGTACTTCCAGATTGCTCAGGCTTCTCCATTTGAGGGATTGGATACTGTGTTGGGTCCTCTGTCTCTGTTGGAGCTCATTCTTGAGAAGGGTTCCCCATTGGTTCTTGTGGATCAGTGGGGGCTTGTGCCTCTAACTCTTCTTTATCTGAATATGCTTCCAAGAGAATGTTGAGGCATTCACCAAGAGTGCCTTGGTCTGGTTCTTGTGTGTCAGTCAAGGCCTCATTGGTTTC
>ML777515.1:204872-236046 GCA_009831015.1 Picea engelmannii
TTTTTTTTTTTTTTTTTTTACGTTGAGTTGTAGCTACATGGTTGGTTCTCTGCTTCCTTGGAACAAGGGTTTGCCTCTTTGTAAACCCTCTGACTCTCTTTGTCAGGGGTTTGATAGAAATTACCTCAATGTCGTTGTCGTGGTTGTCCTTCACTAGAGTTGTAGCAGGATAACCCCTTTTCCTAATGGACCTCCTGGATTTCTTTGGTAGTGGATTCACAACAGCGGGACTCGTTGTATCTATGGAATTTTTCCCTAGTGGAGGAGTCGCAACAACGAGACTCACCGTGTCCATAGTATTGGTACCTAGCAGAGGAGTTGCAGTTTTGGATTCCCTTGGTGTTAAATGGGTAGGTGTTGCTTGTTGAGCTGCCTGAAGTGCAACCACTTCGCTTTCAGTGAGCAGAACAGGTGCTCGTACGATGATGTTCTAGGTGCGACCTTATTTTTGGAGTGCATTCTCCACCAAGAGCTTTATAAGGTTGTGGTGTGATACGACTTCTATGGGGTTCTTTTCCCTTTGAACCAACATGACCATCGTCTGCAATGTTCGAAATAGGAAATATGACATGTTAATCGACTGGTTGTGGCATACGTGGTCAAACAACCGGATATGTTGGATGTAGATAGTTTCGTAGTGACCTTTACAGGTGAAGTATCAATGCACAAAGACAACCACATCCTCCGATGGGTGTGGAAAAGACCAACGTTCAAAACATGTTCCTTTCTTGACTAAAGCTTCTTCGACCTCGAGGAATTGCCCAAGAACTTGAGGCTGCGAAGTTCTTGTCGAGTACCATCGGTTGCCTGTACTCAGTAGGCCGGTGACCTCTTCTAATGTTTCTTTTGTGACTTCTATATGTGCCCCGACCACTGTGGAGTGCTCAACTTTGTAATTCGGGGTGAATTCTAGCACTATCTCGCCATTATATCCTTGTAAATGTAACACGTAAACCATCTAACCAACCTATCCCAAAATTTTTCTGATGTTGTTGTAAACTTCAAGGAGTATTGGTTCATTCATCTCTCTGCGTATCAGTGAGCCTCCCATGGCTCCTTTCTTATGCTAACTTTGAGTGTTGGTTTTTGTAGGGCCTATGCGAGTTATTGGGTGGAGAATTCAGAATTGTGGTGATGAGGGTGGTGGGTATGGAGATCGTGAATATAACAATGATGATCTGATGTGGTGGTTATGGAGGAATCATAATAGATACATGCCATTAAAACTTACTCATTGAAAATTCTGATAGGAATCCATACCTGTCATGTCTTACTTTGAGTGGATGTACTAGTATGATGTTGTTGGAGTTGCGGCGGTGGAGGTTGAGGTCACATCAATGGTCCTAACCAAATTTGTAGCATCGATGTTGTTGGTTCTTTCGGTTGAGACTGCAATAATTGACGATGCTCATAAAGTGACAGCTGCGAGAGGAGTCGCGGCAATTGAAGTTGCGACAAAAGAGCTACAACAACAAGTGATATTGTGCTAGTGGTATGGAAAGGAATTGTAGCAACAATAGTTCAAGAGGAAAGTGAAAAAGATGAGAATGAAGCTGGAAGCGGAGTTGAAACAATGTGAGGCACAACAGATCTACAACAATTGAAATGAGGAGACTATGATTTGGGGAATGAAGTGGTGTTGCAAGTGGAATTGCAGCTAAGGAAATGGGAGAAATCAAATTTGTGAAATGAGAGAGGGATGCGAGTGGAGTTGAAGCCAAGGAAATGGGAGAAGGGAAATATGTGAAATGAGGGAGGGCTGCAAGTGGAGTTGTAGGCAAGGAAATGGGAGGGGACAGGTTTTGGGAAAAATGAAACATAGTTGCAAAGGGGAGTTGCAGCAACAAGAACATTTTCGGCAAGGGAAGTTGCAACAAAGGGAGTTGTGGCAATGAGAGTTGCAGCAACAAGAATTACAACAAGGGGAATTGCAACAACATGAGTTGCAACAAAAGGAATTGCAACAACATTGTTGTCCCTTGCATATCCTGAAAAAAAAAGATTATTGAAAAACAAGTCTTTATTAAAATTTATTGAGAAGGATCTTGACATAACCATCATGAAACCATGAAGTGCCCTTCTTGTTTATTCTGTTTTTTTTTTTTTCTATAAATGCGCTAGCTAGGCTGGTTTTCACACTTTTTTTTTTGGAAATGCACTAGCTAGACTGGTTTTCACACTTTTTGTTTGTTTGTTGTGTTTTAGAGCAAAACAAAATGGAGATTATCCAATCGGGACTCATTCATCCTGAACAAGTTCCAGATCATTGTCGGACCATCCATTTGCAACCTTCCTCAAGAAGTCTTCCTTTGATAGGGGTCGGTGATATAAGCGAAGTCTATGTCCATTGGCCATTAGAGGAATTTTTTCTTCATCTATGGTATGTAATTTGATGGCCTCATTGTCATATATTGTATCAATCTCATATGGACCAAGCTATCTGGTGCATAATTTTCCTTTAAAGTCCTTGAACCTAGAATCAAATAATAATGGTGAGTCTCTAGCTCTAAATTTCTTTTTCTTGATAAACTTATTGTGCCATTTGGCACTTTGGTGTTGTATAATTGTGGTTCGGTGTAGGGCATCTTGTTGTGGCTTATCCAACTCATTAATTTGAAGAAATATTTGTTTATAAGCCTCTGGTAGGTCCAACCCAAGTTGTATTGTTGTCCTCGATGTTTGAATTTTTGTCTCAATGGGAAATAACACTATTTTCCCATATACTAACTCATAGGGTGTGCATCATCTAGTAGTCCTCCATGTGGTTTTGTAGGCCCATAAGGCTTTGGGGAGTTTATCGGCCCAGTCCTTGAGGTGTAATCTAACGGTTTTAGTGATGATTGCCTCAAAGATCTTATTATTCCCCTGTACTTGTCCATTTTTCTATGGGTGATATGGTGTTGTTACTTTGTGCTTGATTTTGTAGTTGTCCATCAGGTCTCTGACAAGTCGTGATGCGAATTGAGTTCCTTTGTCGATCAATATCTCCCGTGGTATTCCGAACCTTACAAAGATCTCTTCATGGAGAAACTCCACTACCACCTATTTAGTTGCCGCCAAAAGTTCTTTTTCCTACATACATTTTGTAACATAGTCTGTACAGACGAGGATGTGGGAGTGTCAATGGGAAGGGGGATTTATTGGTCCCACTAAATCAATGGCCCATTTGTCAAAAGGTTCTAACACCATCTATGGTTGTAGTGGCATTTCATCTGCTTGTACGGGTCTACCCATGCATTGATAGTTGTCACACCTCTTCACATACTCTTTCGTGTCTCTTAAAAGTGTGGGCCAATAATACCCATGGTGGAGTGCCTTGTACCCAATTATTTTATTTGCAAAGTGGTCACCATATGGCTCACCATGACAACATTTTAGTATTTCATGGACTTTTTCCTCTCGTACACATATCTTGATAATCAAATAAGGTATAGTGTAGAAGAGGCAACCATCAATCCATGAAAATATTTCACTTTTCTTGACTGTACTTTGTCCTTCTTTAGGGGTCAAATAATGTGGAAGTTTGCCTGCAGCGAAAAAGTTAGCAATGTTTGCAAACCAATGTGAGTTGGTAGACACTGAAATGAGGTGTTCATTTGGAAAACAATCTTCTACTAAAGGTTCATTATCATTAGTTGTTATTCGATAAAGGACGTCAACCATTATATTATCTTTTATTGGTTCATCTAGAATGGTAATATCAAATTCTTGCAATAAAATCAACCATCTAGTGACCCTACCATTGGTGATAGGTTTGTTCATTAAATACTTGATAGCGACATGATCAATATGTAGGATTACATGATACCCAATAATGTAGTGTCTAAACTTGTTTATTGCATGAATAACAACAAGAAACTCTTTTTTAGTTACAGTATAGTTCAATTCTGTAGGTGAGACATTCTTACTAACATAGTAAATTGCATATGGGTCCTTTCTTTTGAGTTGTACGAGAATGGATCCTACAACAATGTCTAATGCATCTGTGGAAATGTGGAACAATAGGGTCCAATCAGGCCCTCTTAGTACATGATTTGTAGATACTTTGACTTTCAATTCATCAAACACATGCTAGCATGTCTCTGTCCATACAAACTCGGTGTCTTTGTTCAGTAAAGAAAATAGTGGACGAGCAATACATGAAATTTTTTCAATGAATCTACGTTAATAACCATCATATCCTATAAAGCTTTGTACCTACTTCTATGAAGTTGGAGTTGGAAAATTCAGTATTACCTTTATTTTTTCTAGATCGACTTGAATACCTTATTCTGAGATGCGATGTCCCAGTACAATGCCATCAATTTCCATCATAAAAAAAATTCATTACTGAGGGAAACATTTGATTCTTTGGTACACAAATTTTCCATTTACCATTTTTATTTAGTACCATGACAAGAGGGGAGACCCACTGGCTATCAGAAATACGATATATGAAGTTAACTGTAAGTAGTTTTTGTAGCTATTCTTTGACTATATCTTTCATTGTCAGGTTCATTCGACATTGAGGTTGACGAATGGGTCTGGCTCCTTCCTTAATATATATATGATGTGTGCACAGGTCAAGATGGATCCCCTTCATGTCAGAGTAATCCCAGGTGAAGGCATCACTGTGATTTTGCATCAGCACCAATTGCTCCTTTTGTTGTTCGGTTAGTCCTCGATTGATTTTCAAGGTTTTCCATAGGCTAATTTCTAAGGTTTCTATAAGGGATCCTTGGTATTTTTATTGTGCAGGTTCATGTTCGATGGGTGACATGCTTGCTAAGGCTAAAGAAACTTGAGTTTTTGGTTTCATAATATTCTCAGGAATATGTGTGTTTCCTGAGGAAGAGGAAGAGGCTATAAAATCATTGATTTCGTCGTCCTCTGTTTTATCTCTTATGGTTAGGTATTGATCTATGGATAGGACTTGATGGGATTCCTCTTCTTCATCAACCCAAAGTGGTGTTTCTAAGTCTATGTTGGGTTTAACATAAGGGTAGAGGGTTAATTGTTTGGTGGATGTCCCGTGGGAAATGGTCATATTGTTCGATCGACAACCGATGTAAGAATCAACAGTGTCCAACCAAGGTCATCCTAGGATTAGAGGATACCTACCTAGAGAGGTTTTGGGTTGTAGGACCATGAAGTCAACATGATATTCACATGAATCCACATAGATTACTACGCCTTCTAGAATTCCCTCTGGTTTAATGGTTTATCTATCAGTGAGTTGGAGGACAATGGGGGTTCCCCTAAGGCTTGTAATACCTAAGGCTTGCATGGTCTCGTGTGTCATGACGTTGATGGCGGCCCCAAGGTCTATTAGTGCGCTACTGATAAGTGTATTGTTAATTTTCACATTAATGACCAGATTTCCAGGGTCATATTATTTAGCTACGAGAACTTCCCCCATCATTAGGTCTGATAGTTTTCCCATGACATGAGAAGTTTGGGGATCCTTTCGTTTCCTACTAGGATTCTTCAAACCATGTTAAGCCCTAAATAGTGTCACATTACCCCTTAATTGGGGCATAATACATTAGTAATGTTATTTTATTTATGTTGGCTTGGGTCCATTAGTTGTAACTGTACCCCCTAGTCTTCTATATATACCAAGGAGACCTTTTCATTTGGAATCGTCTTGTATTTGGAAATTATGTGGTGTATAAGGAGGTTTCCCCCTAGAAGATGTTTATTATCTGAAATTATCTCTTTTTCAAGGTGTTGAGTACTTATTCTAAGGTTTTTCTATGTTATTTTGATATCTGGGTCTTAACATTTGGTATGAGAGCTCAAGGTCTTGGAGTTTCATTGTTACATATGAGACACCTTGGAATTTTTTCTATAATTTTGTTTCTACGATGTTTCAAAAGGAACCCCTTGGAGGATATTTATTAGATGGATCAAGGTACGTTGGGTTCAAATTTCAGCTCCCGAGGCCTTATACTTTCATAGATATAGCCTGTGTAAGATAGGGTTCTGGAATCATCCTGAATTTAGTTATTGCGGAATTTTTACTATGAAATTTTTTCTGTAACGTTTCAGACCCTGAAATATGGAGGATATTCATAGAAATTATCAAGGTAGTTGTGATAAAAAATTCAACTTCTGGGTCATCCTACTTTTGTAGATACACCCTGTGCAAGATATGGTATCTGACTAGTCATATTAACTACTCTCAAACAAGTATTACGGGTAAAACAATGATATCTTATTCAGTGAGTATCCAGATTAAGTGAGACAAATTGCATTGGATAGTGGACAATTTGTAGTATTTTGGGTACAATTTTCAGAATCAAATATCAGATATTGTGATCTTGGCACGCTTTACAAGTACACTCTCCTGGAAGGGAAAAAATCAGCAAGTTGTTGGGAAGTTACCATAACTTCCACTTGGCACATCCAATTTTGATCAGACCTGTGGCATTGCAGAGAAGAAATATAAATTTTTATACCCAGAAGGGCCAAAATTTTGGAGATACAACAGAAGAAAGATCGTCTAGCAGAACCACCTCGAAATCAAGGTTTAAAAGTGATACTTGGCCAACATGCCACCAAAAAAGAGAACGTATACACCAAATAAGCCTCCAGACAGTCCTACTTGGACTCTTGATGAAGATGAAGAAATGCGTAGGGACATAAATGATTTACAAAAGAAGATAGTAACAAAAGATGAACTACAAGGGATGATGGATGGTTTAAAAAGGGAGATAATGGAAGGACTGCAAAATTTGCTAATAGAGAGGACACCTGAAAGTGAAAATGTATCCCATGAAATTCATGATGAGGACACAAGGAACATGAATCAAGAATGGAGAAACTCCAACTTTGGGTTGAAGACCAACCACTTTCCTAAGATCGATATGAGGAAGTTTGATGGAAAGGACCCAATCACATGGATACTTCAAATGGAACAATTCTTTGATCTACATGATGTGCCACATACACAAAAGGTACGAATTGCTTCTTTATATTTAGAACCCAATCAATTTGTGTGGTATCGACGGATTTGTTCTCGCAAATCACTTGTCACTTGGACAATTTTCACGGAATAAATGATAGCACACTACGAGGGTACAAGGAGCAATACCTTCTTTAGTCAATTGATAAATCTCAAGCAAAAGGGTTTAGTTGCAGAGCACATTAAGAACTTCCAAAGATTTAATATAAAGGTAACATTTATTCAAGATGAGCACCTGATTGATATATTCATAGGAACTTTAAAGGATAACATTTAACATGAGGTTCGCCTTTGGGAACCCAAATCATTGGAGAATGCATTCAGGGTGGCAAGAAATGTTGAAAGTAAAAATATGGTTATGGGTACTAGAAGGACCATTCCTTACATCTATCGAGAGAATAATGTTCCTTCTTCTAAAACACCTCAACCTACAAGGTTGACACCTCAACAATTGGAGGAAACAAAAGAAAAAGGTGTTTGCTTTAATTGTGACATCAAGTACAGTAAGGGACATAAGTGTGGTGAGAAGAAAATATTCTACATAGATTGTGAAGAGGAAGAAGAATAAGAACAAAAACAAGAACCATCTCAAGATGAAAACATAGAAGTGATTTCTTCTGAAGAGTTGACTCCCATGATATCATGTAATGCATTAGCTAGAATTAACACTCCTCAAACCCTCAATATCGAAGGATATATAAAAAATAAAAAGGTAATAGTCCTAATTGATTTTGGTAGTACTCATAATTTCATTCACTATAAATTATCCAAATCTCTCAATTGCTTTGTATATCTAGCACCAAAGTTTCAAGTAATGATTACAGATGGAGGAAGTATCAATTTCTCAAGAAAATGCAATAAGATCAATCTTCCTATGGGGGAATATGTAATGAATAGTCCAATTATTTCTATACCCATGATTGGTGCTGATGTCATACTAGGAATTCAATGGTTACAATCATTAGGAATAGTGGGTTTTAATTTTCAAGAACTTTTCATGAAATTTTCATTGGAAGGAAAATAAATTGAGTTAAGGGGTATCATAGGGAAACCCAATAAGGTGATAATCTCTAATGACATGAAAAAATTATTGAAAAAGGGGCATCAGGGTGTAATTGCACAACTATGCTCACTAGATGTTCAAACATCTAAGCTATCTATTCCCCTAGATCTCCAAGGGATCATTGATAAGCATTCCAAAGTATTTGAATATATTCCCAAAGGTCTTCCACCCACTTGAAATCATGATCATACTATTCACCTAATTCCTGGGAGTGTTCCTCCTAACATCAGGCCTTATAGATACCCGTATGCCCAAAAGAGTGAAATTGAGCATATGGTTGAAGAAATGTTAAAGGATGACATTATCAGACCTAGCCAAAGTTCTTACTCTGCACTGGTGGTAATGGTACTCAAGAAATATGGCTCATGGCATATGTGTCTAGATTATAGAGAGATCAACAAGATCACTATTAAAGATAAGTTTCACATTCCCATCATTGATGAATTGTTAGATGAACTACATGGAGCAATCTATTTCAAAAAGTTGGATCTTCTTTCAAGGTATCATCAGATTAGAATGAAGGAAGTAGATATCCCAAAAACAACATTCCGAACTCATGAAGGCCATTATGAATTTTTGGTCATGCCTTTTGGCCTTACAAATGCACCTTCAACATTCCAAGGGTTGATGAATTCCATTTTCAATCTCTTCCTTTGAAAATTTATGTTAATATTTTTTGATGATATACTAATCTATAGCAAGTCTTGGGAGGATCATATGTGACATGTTGACAAGGTGCTACAACTACTAAAGGAGAAACAACTATATGCCAAACCATACAAATGTTTCTTTGGGATGAATGAGGTAGAGTATTTGGGTCATATTGTATCTCATGAAGGTGTCAAGGTAGAACCTAACAAGATTAAGGCCATGATGGATTGGCTGATTCCCAAAAAATGAAGAATCTTAGAGGATTTTTGGGTTTGATAGGTTACTACCACAAGTTTGTTCGGAACTATGGAAGAATAACATCACCTTTAACAACATTAACTAAGAAGGATGCATTTTCATGGACTCCAGATGAAACTTGAGCTTTTGAACAACTTAAAGAGGTGATGTGCAAAGCTCCTGTCTTGACCACACCAAACTTCACAAAAACATTTATTGTGGAATGTGATGCCTCACGAAATGACATTGGTGTTTTTCTAATGCAAGAAGCAATGCCCCTTTCTTTCGAAAGTCGGCCACTCAAGGGAAAGGACCTACACAAACCCATTTATGAGAAGGAAATGCTGGGAATACTACATGCATTGAAGAAATGGCACCCTTACCTAATAGGTAGGCACTTCAAGGTCAAAAGAGATCATGATAGTCTTAAATACTTCTTGGAACAAAGACTATCTTTGAAATAAAAACAAAAATCGATGACCAAGATATTGGGTTATGATTTTGAAATCATCTATAAAAAATGGAAGCAAAATGTTGTGGCAGATGCACTCTCAAGAAAAGGATGAATATGTTGAGGCATTTCTCTGTGCTATCTCAATCATCCAACCTGATTGGATAATAGAAGCGAGGGATGAATGGAAGAATGACGAAAATGTGTGGTCTCTCATTCAAATGTTGCAACATGATTCCAGTGCATCGGATACATTTACATGGAAAAATGATTCACTATGGTCCAAAGATCGCTTATATTTATGTAATAACTCCCAACTCAAACAAAAGGTACTATTGGAATTGCACACCTCTCCGGTAGGAGGGCACTCGGGATTTTTGAAAACCTACCATATGGTCAAGAAGGATTTTTTTTGGACTGGCCTTAAAACTGATGTTCAAAGGTTTGTGGCAGAATGTTTGGTTTTCCAAAAAAATAAGGTGGAAACAATTAAGACCCTGGGTCTTTTACAATCATTATCCATCCCAAGTTAGCACTAGGAGGAGGTTTCCATGGATTTCATCATAGGGTTACCGAAGTCTGAAGGAAAGAGTGTCATCATGGTGATTGTTGATAGACTGACCAAGTATGCACACTTTTGTGCACTCTCTCATCCCTTCAAAGCCAATACAATTGCCACCGTATTCATGGAGACAGTTCAAAAGCTACATCGAAGCCCAAATATTATTGTAAGTGACAGAGATCCCATATTCACTAGACATTTTTGGACATAATTATTTTCTTGTTTGGGTGCTCAATTGGCTCATAGCTCATCCTATCATCCTCAATTTGATGGACAAACTGAGATGGTGAACAAATGTCTGGAAGGCTACCTTCGTTGCTTTGTCTCTGATAAACAAACACAATGGTTCAAATGGTTACCCTTGGAAGAATGGTGGTATAACACTTCCTTTCACACTGCAACAAAAATGACACCATTTATGGCACTCTATGAATACCACCATCCTTCCATCACTTCTTCTCTAAAAGAAAAATCTAAGGTTCAAGCAGTGGAAGATCACATCGAGCATCATCAACAAGTTATCCAAATATTAAAGGACAAACTGACCATGGCACAAAATCACATGAAATAACAAGTAGATCAACATCGTAGTGAAAGAAGTTTTGAAGTAGGGGATTGGGTGTTTTTAATACTACAACCATACAAACATATGTACCTCAAGCAAGCCAAGAAGAATAATAAATTATAACCAAAGTACTATGGCCCTTATAAGGTGTTGCAAAACATTGGTACTATGACATACAAATTGGAGTTGCCTAAATCTTCATGAGTACACCCAGTTTTCCATGTTTCATGCTTAAACAAGGTTATATGTGACAAGATCCTAGTTCAAACTATATTTCCAGAACTTGACGAGGAAGGAAAAATCATATTGGAGCCTAAATCTATCATGATTCTTTATATAGAAGTATCCAAAATTACTCAAGCGTTGCAGACAACACTTGTCTGAAGGGGAGGGGCATGTTAAGCACTAAATAGTGGCACATTACCCCTTAATTGGGGCAGATTATAGTAGTAACGTTATTTTATTTATGTCGACTTGGGTCCATTAGTTGTAATTGCACCTCCTAGTCTCCTATATATACTAAGGAAACCTTTTCATTAGGAATCATCTTGTATTTGGAAATTTATGTGGTGTATAAGGAGGTTTCCCCCTCAAAGAGGCTTATTATCTGAAATTCTCTCTTTTTCAAGGCGTTGAGTACTTATTCTGAAGTTTTTCTATGCTATCTTGATATTTTGTTCTTAACAAACAAAGTTCTCGTACCGCCTTTGAATAAATAGGCACATCCTTAATTTCTTGAAATAGTGGTATTTTGACACACATTTTTTTATTTCTCCTAAGAAATCAAACTCAGGTTGTGTATAAGGTTTTTCTTGATTTAGCCTCTCAAGATAGGGTGGGTCTTGAAGTTCAAGGTGGACATTTTCAACTTTTGAAGGTTCTTGAGATCGTTTTTCTTGTAATTCTTCATTCGAGACTTCCTCATTTAGATCTTCGATGCTAATGCAATATTGGTCCTTAGTTAGAGTCTTCTCGAATCGAAGGCAAATATAGTTACAGTCTAGGGAAGAGATGGAGTAAGTAGGGTAGGTTGCAAATCCAACAACTTGTGTTGGTTGAATTTGTCTTCCATTATTTGGGTCAGGTATGGGCTGTGCAAGAAGTTGTGGTCGAGGAGGGGTGGATGTGGATGCCTGCATTTGGGAAGGAGGGAGAAGTTGCATGGGTGGTTGTGTCATGGGTTATTGAGGTCCTCCCATGGTGGGATTTCTCCACCCTTGTTGACATAATTGGTTAGGAGGGGGAGATACCCATTGTTGTGTTAGCATACCCCATGGTTGAGAAGCATATTGCATTGAAGGATTAGTCCAAAATGAATTTAAATATTGAGATTGATCTTGGATCATACCTTGAGGTTTATGATGCATGGGTCGTTTTTTAGAGATGTAGCATAATTGTTTCGACTCCTCGGTTTTTTGATAGATGGCCTTTAGTCTGGGAAAGGATGGAAATTTATGAGTAGCATGGTCCTCACTGTATATTCTGCAGACCTCGAACTGATCCAACGAATATTCTCTCTTTGGATGTTTTGTTCTGCATTTCCTGAAAAAGATAGCCAACACTTGTTCTATTTCTTCCTGCTTCTTCTTTTTTTGTAGTGTATCTAGTTGGAAGCTCAAGGAACTAAGTATACCGGTCTTAAATTCCTCTAACAAGTTCCATATTTTTGTCCTCGTTACTCCACTTTGAATAGACATTCATGTTATTGCCAATATATCTCTTAGCCCTTTTCTTGTTTTACATGTGCCTCTGGAATAATTACGACAAATTTCCAAGATAATATAGTATTCTAACTTAAAAACGTATCCCCCGCCCATAAGGTTGAGGAGTTTTATAAAATCATCTCAGATTCCTCTTATAAATAATACATGTCGTGTTTCAAGAGCTAATTCTCCTTGCTTTTCCCTCAGTGGGTTATAGGTGAATCACTCGACGTAATATTCCAGGATCTCATCTTCGTGTTGCATCATCTTGAAGACTTCCTCTCTTCTTTCTTTATCCTTGAAGTAGTCTTGGTATTTTTTTAGAAATTTCTTCGTCATTTGGTCCCATGAGCAGATGCTAGGAAAAAGATTCAATTTATGGGCATCTATCACATAGTCGTAGCTTCTGCAAAGTACTTCAAACTCGAAGAGGAAGGTATCATGATCTTATTTATATAACCCATGAAATTTTGGCAGAGATGAATGAGGAATGTTCTTCATCTTGGTTTCCTCATTTGTTTCTTTAATTAGAAATCTGAAAGTCACGGGTTCCTCTTTGACAATCTCGTGTGCCATTTCTTTCTGAGGGTTTTTCTTTGTTTCTAAAGGTGCCTCCGGTAAAAGAAATTCTCTGGAGTGATATTGCTCATTGAAATTCTCCTCTCAAATTTGAACCTCTATGTGCGGAGACGCTTGTACAGTCTCTTATTCATGAGGAGATGCTTTGAGATTCTTCTTTGCAAGAGAACTTGTTGCAGGGGATAAGTAATTTGGTTGATTGAGCTCCTTTCCATCTCGTGATTGACATTGACTGTTAGTTTTTCGGGGGGTTTTGGAAAAGCTAATAAATATACCTTGTTGATCTCTAGATTTAGGAATAGAAAATATTAGAAAATCATCCTACAAACTACTGAAAAGAAATCATAACATTTATTCTACTGAAATGAAGAAAAATACACACAACTAAACAACACTACTTTCTTTTTACAGTTCTGCAACAACGACGCCAAAAATGATGGACTTTTCAATTACTTTGTAATTAACTTAGTAAGTAACTGAAGAGTTGTGCATTTAATTATCAATCTAAGGTCATATCTTACTTACGAACTGACGTGCACCATATATGAAAAGATTAATGGCTTTTTAGCTAAAGAGTTGTAGTATTGTTGATGTCACAAATCAAGACTTCAAGTTACTTAATTAAGTCACCAAGTTATACCAGTATAGGAAAGTAAATATTACACTTGCGGAATTGAAATAATACTTGCATAAATTGAAATCAAAATTGCGGAAATTGAAATCACACTTGTAGGAATTGAAATCACACTTTACGGAAATTGAAATCACAGTTGTAGATTGAAATCACACTATGCAGAAATTGAAATCACGCTTGTCGGAATTGAAATCAAACTTGTTGAAATTAAATCTACACTATGTTCTATTGGTGACTTGCTCAAGTAGAATGAAGGTCTTTTCCTATTGTAACAATTACTAATTCGCACATTTGATAATAGTCCGATGTAATATAAATCCCAAACAATTGTAGCTATCATGAATAAGAAAGCAAATAGAATGAAATGAAGTTGCAAGCAGAGTTGTAGCAATGAAGCCGCAACACAAAACAAATCACAGTGATGCGAGTTGCAGCAACGTAAACCCAACACGACATAATTTAAAGTGAAGTGAATTGCAGTATCCAGAGCTATAACTGTGTCTGCGGTCATGAACTCATAGAAATCGAAATAATGTTGAATTGTAGCTTAAAGTTATAGATTCTTTTAACACTAATTGAATATCAACCATGCATGAATTACAACATTGTTTCTACGAAATCAGAATTGCAACAGACTAAGGAATGAAATGATTACTGAAACAAATGAACATAATTGAAGGATTAAATCCTATGCTAATACACAGGCAATGCATGACTAAGGAGGGGGACCTACCCCCTTAAGCAAGGTACTGAGCTATGAAACAAGGATCACACGATCACTAACACATAAATAAGAGAGGGAATGGAAATTATATTGCAGGAATATGAAAATACAATAGTAGTTGAATGCTTATCATCATATTTCTCCCCCCCTCAACTTTAGGGAAGTTGAGGTTCTTATACAATACAATTGTTGTCTAAAATTATACAAAGGAATGAATGGATAGCCGTGAGAATCGAATTTTCCATCCAATTACAATAATTTTTCCAAATTTTAGAAAAGATCTACGTGTGCTGACTTGGTGGAAAAGCTTATTCTTCTTTTGGTCATCTATTTTCCTCCTATCGCTTTCCTCTATGAAGACTTTTCCCTAACCATCGGTTGCACCATTGACTATTGTGATGGCAGCTTTATATTTGGAATTGCAACAATGGTGTACTCGGAGTCACAACAACAAAAACATGTTTGGATTCGCAGGAACTGAAAACGTTTTTGGAGTCACAACAATTAGCTGGAGTCGCAACACGAAGAGTACACTTGAAGCTACAACAGTGATGCATTGCAACCACTTTGGGGAGTTGCAATTGTTGTGTTATTCTTATGTAACAACATTAGTACATGAAATTAGCAAGTTCCCTTAAGAAATATGCAAGAATATCGTAATAATGGCATATGGGGAAGGATTCATGCCTTAGTGGTAAGTAAGGAAAATTGGATAAGGAAAGTATAAAAAATGAAGTGATCAATGGAAAATGGTAAGCAAAAAGGTATTAGACAAGTGTTGAAAGTATGCCAATTTAAGCACCCGTCATTATGTTATGCAGTTTATGATTTATTTTTCTTCTCAAGACTATATGTACAGACCAAAAACTATTATGTTGTTGCTCTCGTTTTCTTTCTAGTAAATTAGTAGCATAGTTATTGTAAAGTTTTTTTCAAGCTAATACAACGTTGTTTAGATAATTTACAAAAAAAATAAAAATAAACATATATTGTTACACAAATATATGATGAGCACATATTACCAAAGGAAATTATATAATGAGTTAGATTATTACTCAGTTCTATTTTTATAAGCAATTGCATGCGAGTACAACCAACATAGTTCCATATTAACTCTTACCTATCATAGATTGAAAGGGATCAAATCTCTAGAGGTGCAATTTTTTTCTCATTTTTTTTCAATCTAAAAATGGTTTTCACCTCAATGGATTGATCCCTATTGACATGTGATAGATCCATAGTTAAGATGGAGATATATTGGCAGTACTCAAAATGGGAATCCAACCACTGTCTACTTTTCATCTAATTTGAATGTTGCCTTCTTGTTAAGGGCATTGCTAAGAATGCTAAGCATGATAGGCATTTGAGGAGGTGAACTTCTCAAGGATATGCCATGTTGGTTTTTGGATTGTTATTTTTTAATTACTTCTACTCTATATTTATGATTGAACTATTTTCTAATTTTGGTCCAATCAAGTCGTACTCACCTTCATTGTAAATTTTATTTAGTTCAAAAGAAAATAGATTTTTCCTTGTAATTTATATCATATTTCTTCTTTCAAATACAATTTCCGATGGCCTATTCAAAGAAACTTCTTTCCTGGTCGAAGATTTGATGATCAAAGTCATTTGAAATTGAGAATCAAGATGTCTCAAACTAAGATGTTTTCAATGTAGATTCTATGTTCCACTCTTTTTATTACACTGAAAGTCTAAATATAATAGCATTCCTAGTAAGGCAAGCATATATCAGTAGAGACCATGGTGGTAGTATCTATTACAAACATTGAAGAGGTCATTTGGAAATGGATTTAAAATTCTGCAGTGGTGCATTTATGGACTTGTGGATATGGATTTATGAAATTTGTAATTCCTTCTAACCCTTATGACTGGAATGATTAGTGGGTGGTTTTTTTGAAATGTTGCATATATTTATTCTTGAGGTACCAAACACATCTTTCTAAGACAAGGGGACACATGTTAAACAAGTGGGACATGTTGTTCCCACACGTCGGACACACTGTGACACGTGCCCATTTTTATGGATGCATGTCAGAGTGAGTCCAATAAGTGGGCACAACGTGTCTCGATATGTCAAACACAAGTGGTGTGGAAAAGAGGCTTCCAATGATAAGAAAACACTAAACCATGTTTACCCTCTTCCTTTTATTCATTTTTTCATTGTTGTTTTCCTTCAAAGAATTTGCAGGAAGGACAAAATTGTATTTTGGCTAGATTTGTGTGAGATTGGTGCATCTAAATTTTGCATTTTTTTTTCTTGCAGTGTCTCATTCTCCAACAATAACATTTGTCTTCATTCATATCGAAGATCATGGCTCAATCTTCAAGGTTTGCTGCTAAAAGTCAAGGAAATGAAAGAATCTCCATGTTGGTGTTTCTTCCCTTCTTGCAACTCCATCCATTACTATTAGTGCTACATCCAAAGGAAAGGGAGCTACAATTTCTGCCCATAATATTGCAAGAAAAAATATCACTCGAGAAAAAAAATACTCATTGTGGAAATATGCAATTAGAAGACGAGGGATTGGGGGAAGGGTTGGGGAGGAAACTGGTTTTGGACTTGTAATTTCTGCCATATTGAATTCAAGAGCACCTACCATCGATTTACGAGCCATTTGTTAGGCCTCCCTGGTAGAGGAATTGGAGCATGTGAAAAGGTGTTTGTAAACCAACAAAGAGGTATGGAATGAGAGGATTTTGTTGGCTTAGGAAATTACGAGTGGCAACTAGGACACACAGAGATGATGATCCTCTTATGTTCTTGAGGAAGACATCTGGTAGAACTAGGACTAGGGTTGAGTTTGACAGTGGAACAACAATAACAACAAGGAAGAGGCATGCTCCTAGTGTTGTTCCAATTGACATACCTTTCAACGAGAGATACAAGAGGAGGTTAATCTTACCACCAGGTTATTTTTCTATCTCAACTTATTTTCTTTAATGTTGCACCATCTGTTTTTATTTTTTGACATGTGTATATCTCTAGTTTAACAATCTCAAATTGGGTATGTACCTCCCAATGCAAATAAGGATGTGGATAAACTCCTAGTAGCTATTAAAGCATCATGACTCCCATTCGATGTTAATATTGTTGTTGATGGACTTATGGATCCAATGTACCATCCATTCATCAATTTCATGGTGTCATCAAAGAGTGACTGGTCGTCTTGAAAGCAATGGATGCTCTTGGAAAATACAAGGATGCAAATTGTATGGGTGAATTGTTCATTAAAGTCATTGAAGAAGAAATTGTTGGTTCTTTTGTGCAAATTATCATAGATAATTATCTAGTTTGCAAGGTTGTAGAGATGATTGTGGAAACTAAATATCGACAAATATTTTGGACGCCTTCATTGTTCATTCTTTAAATTCAACACTTAAATATATTGCTTAGGATGTGACATGGATGGGAGAGTTGTTTGATGATGCACACTAAATCCTCAATTTCGTATAAAACCATACCAATGCACTCACCATTTATAAAGAGTACACACATCTATCATTGTTCAAAATTGTAGATATTTGGTTTTCCTCCTCATTCATCATGCTTAATATATTAAGTGAGGTCAATACCACTCTTGGATCCATATTTATTTCAAAGTATTGGTCTCTTTGGAGAAAGTGTGATGTAAATGCTTCCAAGAAGGTCAAGGATATAGTGGTGTATGATAGTTGGTGGGAGAGGGTAGATATTACCATTAAGATCATGGAGCCTATATTTTTATTGTTGTTGTTTGTTGATGTTACCCCCTCGTATCTAGGGGTAACTAGAGGAGATTGTCCTCCTATGATCCACATCACAAAGAATAGTTTCATAGACGAGATCCATGGTTCTCCATATATAGTTGACCGATGTTGCTTCCCACATTTTCTCATATCATTCCCATATGATGATTATGGTGTTAGACATTACTTGAGGTACCTTGTTTCATTGCTTCATATTAAGTGTTAATTCCTTATGTATTTTTCATGAAAGTAGTGACCATTGGTTGAGTTAGATAATGGATCATGATGCTCTAAATTTGTTCCTTTTGCCTTGTTTCACCTTGGTGGTCATCATCCCATCCTAAATAAGTGTTGTCACTCTTGGGTAGAGTTGTACTACTAGGGGGATTTGATATGGGTAGTGTGTCCATATCCCAATCCATACATAACATTCTCCATCTTTCCTAATTCCCTTTTTGGTTGGTTGTCATATGTCACACATATAGGTTCATGCTTCATAATTCCATGAGAAGGAGCATGCATGTTTGAGGTTGATGCATCTTGATAAAAAAAGAGAGGAAAGAACAAGATGTTAAAATAAAATGAAAAGCAAATGAAAGAAAAGAAATGTAAAAAACCAAAGGAAACAAAGCATGAAAAATTCCCCCTCGCTATGAGACCATCACCCCAAGTCCCATGCAATGAATGTGTACCTAAAAAGGGACTAAATAAAGCAAAGATAAATTCAATAGCCAGAAAATGTTAAATGAATAAAGAAAAAGGAAAAAGGGGGTTTGGAAAGACACAATGTCAAGGAAAGGGCAACTCATTGCATAAGCACTCCATCATTATTAAGGCACTTATGTGGAGGAATATCTTACATAACCTCACATGACTATGCAATATCACTCATGAAGTCAATCCCAAACCATGCCTTATATCATTACACATACTCCTTGATAGGTTTCTTTGGAAATACTTATATTCTTGGGTACTGACCCATGTAATAGGGGCTAATGATGACCCTCCCATACCTAAACTTGGAAAATTGTATGAATTTTGTGAGTTATTGTGAAGTTTCAAGATGTTTCTTAGTGTGATCTACCTAATGGAATTTATATTTGGCATGAATCGCTTTTTATGTTGCATTTCAATTGTGTACATGCCCTCTTATTGATGGTTACATTGGATCACTGGAGCCCCTCTTTGGACAATGTATTTGCATGGACATGACTTGGATATGAACCTTGGTCCTTTGGAGGAATTTGAGGAGGCCACCTTTCACATTTCATGGAGGATGCCCCACTTCTTATGAGTGTGTTGTACCTTGTAGAAATGACCTAGCACTTTCCATAGGAGGTGCCACCTTTTTTAGGGGACGTCGCACCTTTTGGAGATGATTTCACACTTAGAGGATGAAATGTTGCACCCTTTGGAGGGAAAGTTTCACTTTGGACCCCCTACACATGACATTTGGACATATTTTAAGTGATTCATCCACTCTTGGAGACAACACGTGCCACATGTGTAGCTTTGTCATGCATTTATGGAGGACGTTGAGCCACTTTTTAAGGTTGTAGCACCCTTTGGGAGAGGATGTTGCACCTCCTTGATGAAATGTTGCACCCTTTGGAGGAAATGTTTCACTTTTGATGACATTTCACACCCCTTCACTTGATTTTCAAGTGATTCATCCACTTTGGAGAGCCAGCACATGCCACATGTGTGACATTATGATGCATTTATGGAGGACGTCTTATCTTTTGAGCATTTTACTTCATCTTGAGAGCATCGTTGGGGGTCTTTTGACATATCCACTCTTGTATCATATATATTTTATGTATTATGACCTTATCTCTAGGGTTTGTAAATAGATAAATGATTTTTTATATTTTCTTAGGGCTTATACTAGAAAAACATTGTTATTTTAATGAGAAGGGTGCTAGATCTCTCATATAAATAGATAAGCACTTCTCATTTGTGAATCATTGCTAAAACTTGTGGAGAACATTACTTGTCTACTTTTTCTTTTTTATATTTACTATGGATGGATAACTAGAAATGCTTATTGGGATGATTTCTTGTGGATTGTCTTTCAAATTTCATGAATGCTCTTAGTTAGAGTTTTCAAGATGAATCGATTTCTTGAGTAAGTGGTCTCACTTGATCTTATGGATTCTATTTATAGATGATTTTTAAATGTAGTTGTACTTCTCTAGTGGTGGTGGTTTTTCACTCTCTTTGGGTCTTTCTTAAACAAGTGCATTATTCATAACTCTTGGAAGATTATTAGTGGAGCATCTTCCCTTGAACTATCTTAAAGTTTATAAGGAACTAGGTGGATCTTCTAGGATTTGTAGTGGACAAACCTATATATCTCCCTAGATCTACTTACATCCTCTCAAGGGAGTCCTTAATTGACTCCATATGCCAAAAAAAATAGTAGGCACTATTTTTCTCCCATCTAGTTAATCATAATTTCTAAAATTCATTTTTTTTTGTTTTAGGGTAATTCTAGGGTTTTAACAGCTTATATTTATTTTTCAATCATCAAAACCCCTAGATGTCTAGGGTTTTACGTAAAAAATATTTTTCTTCGAACCTTGTTGTAGTTAGTTTTTATTGCGGAMTTTTAGGGTTGGATGTCTTAGTGTTTTTGGGTTGTTACAAGCTCTTAAATTTTTAGAATTAACAAGTTATTTTAAGGGGATKAATTGTATTGTTGTTATAACTTGTTTTATGCTACAATTTACTTAGTTTTATGGTAGCCTAGGGTAATTTTCATATCTGTATTTGTTTTGGGACATATTTACTGAGTATTCACATAATAAACCCTCTAAAGAAACCTTAGACTTGAATATCTTAAATCTGAACATTTACCTTGAAGTATACACCTATTATTTGACTTGTATATCATAATAAATCAATGGTAAATTGGGTAGCTATACAGGAGACCTTATATTTGATTGTGTCTTTCCCTAGGAACCCTAGAGGCTACTAGGGAAGCCTCTCTTGTGTTGGATTTGTCCTTCACTAAAATGAGGGAAGTTGTTGCCTACGTGACAATGGTAACACTTCTATTGTTCCACTCATTTTGTAACTTGTGAAGGATTTTCACTAGGTTACAAGATTGTGTGATAACAATAGACATAGACCAACCCATCCTAGGAGATGTTTGAGGGGTGAGACTCCGTCATTGAGTCCATGAAGATCCTTATTTTTGGGAATGAGTGTCTTGAGTATGGAACATTGATCGAGATCTTGTTCTCCACCATATGAGATGTTCTTGTTAACATGTGGGAGAAGAATCATACACCTTTTCATTGCTTGGTTCACTTATTAGATCCAAAATACTATAATGAGGAGTGGCCATCAAGTTAAGGGCCATTTGTTGGGCCTCCGAGGTAGAGGAAATGTAGCATGTGAAAAAGTGTTTGTAAACCAATGAAGAGGTATGGAAGGAGAGGATTTTGTTGGCTTGGGGAAGGTTCCAGTGGAAACTAGGACACACAGAGATGGTGATCCTCTTCCATTCTATAGGTATACATCTAGCAAAAGTTGGAGTGGGGTTGAGTTTAACTATGGACCATCAATAGAAATAAGAAAGAGGCATACTCCAAATGTTGGTCCAATCGAAAATATCTTTCAACACGAGAGTTGCGAGAGGAGGTCGATCTTAGCATTGGATTTTTTTTCTATTTCAACTTCCTTTCATTTAATGTTGCACAATATCCTTTGTCTTTTGAGATGTGTATATATCTAGTTCAATGGGATCCAAATGGGTATATACCTCCTAGCTCAAAGACACTTAGAACGCACTGTTACACATTATTCTTGTCACCCTTATGACCATTAATGATGTAAACCTATCCTTTGTCTTGAGAAGGATCAATGGCCTGAATCCCTAAAGAAGAATGAAGATACATTTTCCCAGAGAGATGAAATCATATTTTCCTTTGTAAAAACCCTAATAAGAAGGATCGTCGCACCTTGTCCAGTTCTAGGGGTGCGACGATCCCGGATCATCGCATGCTATACTAAACCTGGCCTGCGACGTCGTTGCACTCTGCTAAGTTCTAGGGGTGAAACGATTTTCGTACGTGGGAAAAACAAGCATCTTCTCGATGCTTCTAGAAGGAGAAGCTTCTATGGTGAGGTGGCCTCCGATCGGTTTGGATCTTACTCACTTTTCTGATTTAGTGGGATCATCCTAACCTCCTCACCTTATCCTATTCAGCTTATAAAAGGAGAGGATCTCTCATGGAGAAGGTTAGTTGTTTTGTAGCTTGGGAAATTATCTTGGAAAAGTTGGTTATAGCTTGATTGAATAATACTTGTGAGTAGCTATTAGATCTATAGTCACAGAATCCGTGGATCAGAAGTGTGTGGGAAGCAAGGGACTGTTGGAAGGGACCTTACAACATCAAGGTTTTGGTGTATTCTCCTTTTCATATTTATAATACAACAATATATTTCTTTCCCATAAAATTGTTCTTATTTTATTGTATGACTCCTTGATCACATACATAGGTTTTGTTGAGTATACGTTGTTGCTTTCACTTTGTTGGCTTGTGTCTTTTTACAGGTTCAATATCTCATAAGCTTTGGAATGGAGTGAGGATGACACTAGCGAGGACAGACGACATTTAAAAGGTATGTCATTTATCTCTTGTTAGTTAGTATGCTTGATAATTAAAACTTAGGGAAATTTTTATGCTCTGTTTTGTTTTGTTCTAGTTTCGGGTGAAATTAGGGAGATGTGTTTGTGTCCGCACTTACCGATATGTTCGATAAAAAAATTGGCGACCATACTAGGGAAGATATTGTTTTCCTATTTTGTCTTTCTTTCTTTCTTTGATTGTCTGGGTTTTGTTTTCTGAGTCACTGGGAGATCCAGATGAACTCTTTGATGGTTTAAATTCACTAGAAAACCTTTTGCTTTTTATTTTTTCCATTTTTCCTTTGATCGTCGCACCCTTCTTTGAGGGACAGTGCAATGATATAGGATCGACACACCCTACCTTTTGACATAGTTCGACATCGTTTCACTGTACGTGTTCTGTAGCCTGCGACGATCAAGGATCGTCACATTGTGTTAGTCTACAACCTGCGATGATTGTGAAAAATTTGACTTTTTGATGGTTTTTCTTGCCTAGATCTTAGATAAGTGTTTGGGGTGATTTATTAGGTCTGATTACAATCTGCTTGACAACCTTTGAATCTAGTTTAGCCATTTTTTCTTTGTTTTAGCTTGTTTTCTTTTGAAAGATATGATCTCTTGCTTTGAGGGCCTTTCAAGTTACAAAGCATTGTTTTTTCTTTAGAATTGTTTAGTGAAAGAACACTTCTTTTTCTGAATAGTTCGTGTTAAAAGAGAAAATATGTTTGGGTTGCTTTGTTTTATAGAGATTTTTTATTTCTTTTATCTATCTTTGAAACAAAAAATTAATTTCTTACTTTGTATTAGTTTGGGGGCATCCTTGCATTTGAAGTAGCGAAATTGCATGGTTTTTGGCATTTTTTGGTGTACAGTCTCTTTGGACCATTTCTCAAAGTTCTTGATATTGATGAATTTAATAACAATTTTGGGACATTGTGCATCTGGGCATGATAAACGTTTTCTCCTTCTCGTAATATAGCTTTCATCGAAGTGAAATATTTGCATTCTCATTTTCTTTGCATTGTTTAGAGTTGGTCAAAACATCATTTAGTCCACGCCATTTTCCTCTTGAGTAAACAACAACCTTAAAAATAAAGCGCTTATAAAAATTGATTAGACATTTTTATATTTTCTGGTAGCAAACCTACATTAGCTTAGGCTGTAGGGCTTTGGAATAGGTGTGAAAGATAACTTTTCAAAGCTGCAAACAAAAACAAAATCTTGTGATAAGGAGAGTTCAAATCCGCTTGCTACATTTTGTCCTGGGATGCCCTTCTAACACAAGGGTCAATCACGAGGTTGCATTAGGGCCGGAAGAGTTACTCACCCTGCTTTATTGGTATTAGTGTAGAGATTGTGTGTATTATTGGGGTTCACTTGAGAAGAAAATTATGTGGGGACCTTCTCGAGTTGATTTCGGCTAGATACCCTGCCTTGCGTGTGGATTAGACTGTTGACTGTTTCCCCAGGCATCATTTTCATAATTGGTAACCTTAATCACCTATCTCTTTAGGGTATTTTACACAAGGTGACTGTGGAGGGGCACGTCTTCACGGTACCTAGAATCGACGTTGGCCAAACTCACTCAGGCTCCTTGGAGGGTATACCCAAGTTCATGTGTGGGAGCTTGCACCAGGGTGTAAGTCCATTAAGCAGGTAGTCAACGTAACTTTTCCACCCACTCTATCTCAACCCGTTCATACATTGTTCCCGCGATGTTGGATTTCATCACAAACTAGTGTGTTCATTGTAAGAAGGTTTTTTTTGCTTGTTTTCTTCCTATATTTTCAGCGTGTGTTGTTTGTTTTCCCTAGAAGACGCTAGGTTGGATCTTCATTTCATGGCATCAGTTCCCGAAATGACCAATGAGGGAACCCCTTTGCCAGGGGAACCTTTTGTTTTTCCTTCTTACAAAAACATTGGTCCTCCTCACATCGCTACTTTGAGCCTTCCAGGTCTCACAATTGGATTACAGGTATGGTTGTTTTCCACTCAAGTAATCTTGAATGCAGCTAGTTCTTTTGTTGTAAGAAATTTCCCCCAAGAACATCAACCTCGTGTTGATCCTTCTCCTTCTTCACCCATAAAATCTTCTTCACCTTCTCCACTTGCAAGGTCTTCTTCTATTTCATCTTCTTCACCGAGTGAAAGCTCTGAAGCTAGTAACCTAATGGATAAGAAGAAGAAGAAAAGGAAGAATAAGAAGAATAAAAATAAACAAGGGTCCAAACTTCCAACCGTTGCTAGATATGTTGGAAACCAACTAGTTACTGATGATTGTGCTGGGAGTGTTGATGCTCCCAAGACAACCCAAACACGTAATCCCAAGTACCCTTGCAGGCTTTGTAAGGGTAGCCATCTTCTTAAGGATTTCCCCGGTCTATCCAAGGTTATACAAGCATGGTCTACATGCCCTCACCAGCCCATGTCGTTAGCCTCTGAACAATATGCTGATGACCTCCCATCAACTAGTCAAGATATCGTTGGGAATAAGAATAGTAGAGTCAAGTTCCTGTGTATGTTATGTGAAGGGAGTTATCAAACTCACATTTTCCCTCGTATGGACGAAGCCTCGAAATTACTGGAAGACATGACTATTTCCCAGCCTCAACTTCCAGCTATTTACTGCAACCTTACTCTCGACCCACCTGTAGTTGATGGAATGATCAATCTGGTCCCTTCATTGGTTAGTTTGGTTGATCATGTAGTCAATTTGGTCACATCCTTAGTTGAACTAGTTGACAAAGTGGTCAATTTGATCCCATCCTCGGTCAATCCCATTCTCCCGTTAGAGAGTGCAAACCAAGCGGTCGATCCATTTCCACCCGTCGACCCCATTCTCCCCTTGGAGAATCCAATCCAAGTGGTCGATCTGATCTCGTCATCGGTCAATCCTACTCTCCTGGTAGAGAGTAAAACTGATATTTCTGATGTTTTTCTTGTTGATACGGACACTACCGTGCTAGGGGGAATTCCTCCTTCTCCCATGGAACCCTCTCCAAGTAATGATGCCATCCTTTTGATTGGGGTGAACTAACTGGACCTCGTCTTCCCTCTCACATTCCTTTCGATATTACAGTACAAGTTTGTGGTCGGGACGTTCCTCAAACGCTGATAGACGAAGGATCGTCCGTTAATATTTTTTCCTCTATTGCTTGGAAAGCTTTGGGTTATCCTCATCTTGTGCCAGTTACGCAGAATCTGTTAGCTTTTAATGGAAGAGCCAGTCACCCTTTAGGAATCCTAACTCAGTTTCCTGTAACTTTGGGAGAGAACACTATCTTTATTGATGTTATGGTAGTCCAAGACCCCTTGGATTTCGATTTACTCCTTGGGAAAGATTACGTCTATGCCATGAAATCTATCATGTCCACTCTTTTTCGTGTGATATCTTTCCCTCACGATGGAAGAATTATGACTATTGATCAACTTTCATTCGTTGGCCCTGACTTAACCATCAACTCGATGACCTCCCTAAATGGTTATTATATGCAGATGGTATCACCCCCGCCACAGGTCAATTATGTGGCATTATCTCCCATGCCTTCAGTTGTTGATGTAGATGATCCTCTCACTATAAGATCAATATCTTATGACTTGGATTCGGTAGTTGACATGGTGATCTCTTCGATAGGGATATTGGAGCTTGACCTCCTTACCCCTATCACGTCCCTCGACATGTGTTCCTTATAGAGTGTGTTTCTTCCGTCAATTGAATATCTCTTGGAGGCCATGACCGAGTTTTATCCCTTGACATGGTTTCCTTCCGGAACATCGTCCTGTTGGAAGCCATGATAAAGAAGAGAGTTTTTAGCATGGTTTTCTGATTTCAAGCTCATTAAAAAATGAAACCAGCTTTAAGCATGGTTTTCTGATTTCAAGCTCATTAGAAAATGAAACCATCTTTGAGCATGGTTTTCTGATTTCAAGCTTGTTAAAAAATGAAACCAACTTTGAGCATGGTTTTCTGATTTCAAGCTCATTAAAAAATGAAACCAGCCTTGAGCATGGTTTTCTAATTTCAAACTCGTTAAAACATGAAACCAACTGTGAGGATAGTTTTGCGTCTCTGTGGCAACCTCGTTGAAAAATGAAACAGAGGTTACGAGGATATTTTTTGCATCTCTATGGAAACCTCGTTAAAAAATGAAACAGAGGTTACGAGCATAGTTCTTCTCCTATTTCAAGCTCATTAAAAATGAAACAGAGGTCTGGGGATTGAACCTGGAATCTTGAGCATAGTTTTTCTTCTCTGTGGCAAGCTTGTTAAAAAATGAAATAGATTTTCCCCCCTCTTCAATTGAGTCAAGTACTTTGTTATGTATAGTATTTGAAGCTTATTTTCATCCTCCTATGTCGTTGGATGAATCGAAGCTCAGGGGGAAGTGCTTTCAGCCTCTGGACTTCATGCTAAAGTTAAACCGCTAGCTTCTTAAGCTGGGGGCTAAGTACCAACCATGCGATTCCATGAACCATGCATTGGGAAGCCTCGAGCATAGTTTTCTATGGTTCAAGCTTCTGTAAAAATGAAACCACCTGCCTCAAGCATAGTTTCCTCTGGTTCAAGCTTGTGTAAAAATGAAACGAGGTCCAAGCATAGTTTTGGCTAGTTTTAAGCTTGTGTAAAAATAAAATATGTCCCAAGCATAGTTTTGTTTTGTTTTAAAGTTTGTGTAAAAATGAAAACAATCTCGAGCTTAGTCTTTGTTCTTTCTCGTGCTCGTAAATTAATGAGAATGTAACCAAGTATACTTTTATCACTTTTTCGGACTCGTAAAGGTTATACGAAAAAGGAACCCCCTGGAGTTCCCTTTAAGCTCTTTTCAGACTCTCTAAACATGAAAATGTTTCTGAGCGATCTTTTTCTTTTCACACTCGTTAAAGTATTTTAAGAAAACATTTTTTGAGCTGTATATTATCTCTTTTTCGGTCTCATTAGACTACCTTTCGAAAAAGGACCTTATGGAGTTTTTTTTAAGTGTTTTTCAGACTCTCTAAACATGAAAAACCCATGAGTTTTCTTTCCTTGGACTCATTAAACAAGCATCGAAAGACCCATATGGGATCAAACCACTCCTTCTTAGGGTTCATTAAACATACTCCGAGGGACTCATCTGAAGGATGAGCTTACATTTCAAGCATATGTTATCCTCCTCAAGCTTGTGTAAAAATAAAGAGGTACTCTCTAGAAATGATGCAGGGGGGGGGGGAATTGGGAAATAAATGTATCTAAACTTGTATTCTATGGGAGAGTCACTTTTGAACATGACACCCTTTCACTCGCTTTGTGTCTAGGTTGGAAAATCCACTTTTCTCTTGATCATACTCCTTTATAAGAGTACAAATTGGTCTATGATCCCCATTGTTGAGTCAGTGTTTACAAGACAATTGTCGCGTCGTCAATGTGTTCAAAGAAAATTTCAACCCAGAAATCCTTCTATTGCGTCATCCATTTATGCATTCCTTAAGACTTCTATTGTGTCAACCATCCCTGAGTTAGTACTGAATCACTTGTTACTCTGATCTACAAATATTTTTACATGTTTCGTGTCATTGATGGGGGATACATTAAGGCCCTCCTATGACGAGTCTTTTCCTGTCGACTCCAACTCATTATCCAGGAATTAGACTTAGAAATTAATTGGTACCTTGGAACTTGCATGCCTCAATGGCAAGTTTCCTCGCTTTCGACAGTGGGAGATTCCACCGAGTGTTCGACTTCATCTCATAAATTCACACCCGATGGATTGTACTAGTGTACCTTGGGAGTCATTGACACTAATGGTGTTCCATCACACTTGTTAACAGTATTCATTAATGACCGATAATCAATTGTTTTCTACCATGTTCAACTTAAGCACATGTATTCACATGGTTAGATTTGTACTATAGAGTGGTGGAGATGAAGACCCTGAATATTTTCTGACAGATTCAAGTTGCATTGGAGTATATTCAGGTTGTACTATTGCATAGATCCACAATGTATGTCTCGTGGATATGTTCAAATTTGAGTCTTTAACACATAGATTCACAGTGTATTTTTGGTGGCTATGTTCATATTTGAGTCATATTGGCATGGATCCACAGTGTATGTTTGGTGGCCATGACCTGTCTTACTTGACATGGATCTTTGCACATCGACATTTATTCTTTGATTCATTTGTATTCTGAGTATGGGAATGCCTACCTTAGTGATGATATATTATTGTACTGCATTTCCTTGTTTGTTGGTAGGTTTCCGACCGACGTGTTCCTTGTTACCTACACACACTCGACAAAGTATTTCAGCTATCACTCTGTTCTAACTTCATACTTTGGGGGATCTCTTTTACACATTATTTTGGTCACCCTTATGACCGTTAATGATGTAAACCTATCCTTTGTATTGAGAAGGATCAATGGCCTGTGTCCCTAAAGAAGAATGAAGATACATTTTCCCAAAGAGATTAAATCATATTTTCCTTTGTAAAAACCCTAATAAGGAGGATCATCACACCATGTCCAGTTTTAAGGGTGCGACGATCCCGGATCGTCGCATGTTGTACTAAACCTGGCCTACGATGTCATCGCACTCTGCTCATTTCTAGGGGTGCAATGATTTCCGTACGTGGGAAAAATGAGCATCTTCTTGATGCTTCTAGAAGGAGAAGCTTCTATGGTGAGGTGGCCTCCTGTTGGCCCTTGACCAAGTATTGGAGATCCTTGGTCATGTTTGACCTATTTTGGGACTTCGGCAGACTGTTGAAGGCAGAGCACAAGTCGAAGCAGATATCACAGGATCTCGGCCCCTTTTAGGGCGTTTTTTGGATTAGGGCTTATGTAACGGGTATGGGGATGTCGGCCCATGGGTTTACCCATGTTTAGGCCCTTTTGTAATGTTTAAATAGAAAACTAGGCAATGTAAGTGAGTGGGTGTGGTGTGATTCTAGGTGATAAGGGAAAGTGAAGGCCAATATGCTAAGTGCACATGATAGTTGTAAATGCTTTGTGCATACTATGTGAGACTTTCAAGGCTGAGTGCAAGTGACTGTAAGAGATTGTGTAAAGGCTTTGTGTTGTAACCTAGCTCGGGGAAGGAGGATCTAGCGAGGTGCGCATAGATCTCCTATCCTATGCAGAGTAGGACCTTGTGGCTTTGTGCATGTAGAAGATTGACATAAGACAATAAAGAGAAGAAGAGTTGGTGGATGTAGCCCCAGGATGGGGGTGAACCATGTATATCATATGTTGTGGTTGCTTTGTGTATTATGGTTTTTTTATGGTTCATATGATTAATACTTAGTTCAATGATGTATTCTTAGAGGAATATGATAGCTTAGTGCCTAATGATGTGAATAAGATGTTAGATATGATCTATGTTGATGTGTTTAGTGGTTGAATGCGTTGAATCTTGTTGAATACTGTGTTGTGCTGTAATTAGGGTTTATCTGCGCTGTAGACAAAGGTTAAGTACGAATGAATGAAAATTGTTAGGTGCTTTGTTAGAGTATTGTATTCATAGATCTATGTCCCAACTAAGGTTGCAGACACTGGAGTCCTACAACCACCCCTACCTCTACCTCGAGTGAGACTTCATATGCTTCGCAGGTGTTGCCGAAAGGGCCAATAGTTAGGGTTTTGTTGGTGCATTGTTGAAGCGTTGAACCTTGGGTCTGCCCCTGTGCCAACAAATGGTTCCGTTGCTGGGACCTGAAACTGTGATTGCTGGGAACTGAGGAAAATAAAGAAAGCTCTGTGCGTAGATCTGTTGCTTTAGTGCGCATTATTCTACTTGACTTGTGAAAGCTCTATGTTAAGAAAAGAAGTTTGATCCGAAGAAAAGAGGTAAGATCTGAAATCTTTGTGCTATGATAAAGGTAATATAAGTGGAAAATTTTGTTTCAAAAGTATGGATCTAGGTATGTTTGACAAATTTGGTCCTAGTTTGAAAACTAGGGTACAACTAGAAGAAAGAAGGTTTGATATGAATAGATTTGATAGAAATAATGAAAGATATGTTATTCCTATGCATAGAAAGAATGTTTGGACTAACAAATGGATGCAGGATCCTAGGAAGAATTTTCTGCAGGTTAGTTACTACGATCCTAGTGTGTAGTACAAGAAAGGTTGGGGATCATTTAAGAGGAAGAGAGGATTAACCCTTTGTTACAGCTGCAGAAGGTCGGACCATCTTGCTAATGATTTCCTTGATAGAAGACCTAGTTGTCTTTGTTGTAAAGCTATGAACCATGAAGTTCTGGATTTCCCTAGGATGATTGCCAAACTTGAAAGAATGAATATGGAACAAGAAAAACATGAGAAAGACTCAAAAACTAAGACTATGCCAGAACCCCAGAAAGAATCAGAGACTGTATTACTACAAATGCACGAAACCCTGAATGACCATAGAGATATCAACTTATCATAGATCTTCAAAGAGAAAGAGTTCATAGAAACAAGAATAGGAGACTTCGACATAGACTATGTTCTGGATGAGGAAACACAGGTGAATATTATGACAAAAAGAACTTGGGAAGTTTTAGGAAAGCATGTTATGATTCATTCATTGGGAGGAATATGCTTATTTAGAGGAAATTTAATAACCCTATGTGGAAGACTTACCCAGATATCTATGAGTGCTCATGGAACTTCAACAGAGGAAGAATTTGAGGTTATTAAATTTTTTGAGAACAA
>ML777515.1:241281-254125 GCA_009831015.1 Picea engelmannii
TTGTGCCAACACCTCGGATTGGTTTGGATCTTAATCTCTTTTCTGATTTAGTGGGATCATCCTAACCTCCTCACCTTATCTTCTTCATCTTATAAAAGGAGAGGAGCTCTCATGGAGAAGGTTAGTTGTTTTGTATCTTGGGAAATTAGCTTGGAAAAGTTGGCTATATCTTGATTGAATAGTAATTGTGAGTAGCTATCAGATCCACAGTCACAGAATCCATGGATCAAAAGTGTGTGGGAAGCAAGGGACTGTTGGAAGGGACCTTACAACATCAAGGTTTTGGTTGTATTCTTCTTTTCATATTTATAATACAACAATATATTTATTTCCCATAAAATTGTTCTTATTTTATTGTATGACTCCTTGATCACATACATAGGTTTTGTTGAGTATACGTTGTTGCTTTCACTTCGTTGGCTTGTGTCTTTTTACAGGTTCAATATCTCATAAGATTTGGAACGGAGCGAGGATGACACTAGCAAGGACAAATGACATTTAAAAGGTATGCCATTTATCTCTTGTTAGTTAGTATGCTTGATAATTAAAACTTAGGGAAAGTTTCATGCCCTGTCTTGTTTTGTTCTAGTTTCGGGTGAAACTAGGGAGATCTGTTTGTGTCCGCACTTACCAATATGTCCGATAACAACCACATTGTTGGTTAAGGAAAATAAGGAAGTGATTAAATTCCTAGTACCTATTAAATCAGCTTGGACCCCATTTGGTGTTAGTATTATTGTTGATAGATGCACACAGATCCAACATGCTATCCAATCATGAATTTCACAGTGTCATCAAAGAGTGGACTGGTCTTCTTGAAAGTAGTGAACGCTCTTGGAAAATACAAGGATGGGTGAGTTTTTCATTAAATTCATTAAAGAAGTAGGTGTTGATTCTTGTGTGTAAATTATCATAGATAATGCTCTTGTTTGCAACATTGTCTAAATTATTGTGGAAACTAAATATCAACAATTTTTTGGGATGCCTTCATTGTTCATTCTTTGAATTTGGAACTTAAATCTATTGCTTTGGACGTGATACAGATGGGAGAGTTGATTAATTATGCATGCCATATCCTCAAATTTTGAATAAAACCATACCAATGCCCTTACCATATATAAAGAGTAACACATCTATCATTGTTGAAAATTATAGATACTCAATTTTCCCCATTCATCACGCTTAAGAGGTTGAGGTAGGTCAAATAAACTCTTGGATCCATATTATTTTAGATTATTGGTTGTTTTAGAGAAAGCATGATATCGATGCTTCCAAAAAGAACAAGGATACAATGTTGTATGATGGTTGGTGGGAGAGGCTAGATATTACCATTAAAATCATGAACCCTATCATTTTTTTGTTGTGGTTTGTAGACATGTACCATCCCATATTAGGAGATTTTTATAAGGGGTGGGACATCGTGATTGAGTCCATGAAGACAATTATTTTTGGGAATGAGTGTCCTAAGTATGGAACATTGAAAAATATCTTGTTCTCCACCATATGGGATATTCTTTTCAGCATGTGGGAGAAGAATTTGACACCTTTTCATTGCTTGAGTTACTCATTAAATCCCAAAAACTACAGTGAGTGGCTCAATATTGGGCCTACATGAAAATTCCCTCCTCACATGGATAGGGAGATTTCAAGGGGGAGGAAGATAACATTAAGTAGGATATATTAAATAGAGCTACCCTTGATGAGGTGGAGGGGGTTCATAGAGTTTTCCACTTGCACTAGGAGATTCGAAGGCTATGACATGATCAAAGACAGGGTGCTTAAGAAGACTTATTCTTGGTGGGAAACATATAGGGAAACATGCACTATTCTACAGAATTTAGCCATGAGTATCATCCCTCAACTTTACTTCATCCTCTTCTTGCTAGAGTAATTAGAGCACATAAAGGAATGTGCACACTTCAAAGAAGAACAAGCCTGAGTAGTCTAGAGATGAGACCTTGGTGTATTTGCATCCACCCTTTGTCTTATATATAGGATGAGGGAAGACTAAATAAGGGGAAGAAAAAAGACGTGGAATGTATTTCCTAATGATATGATTTTGGAGCTTTGGAAACAACATTAAGTTAGCATCAACCAATTTGGATCTTAATGAACCAATGTTAGAATTGATCACTTTTGATGATGGTGATCATATTGAGGGGTCGTCCTCCACAGTAGCATAATAAAATCTTGGACTAATGGTTATGACATGGAGAAATCCCTAGACAACTGACAAGATATGAGATTCATCTATCTATGGCTCTATAGTTCTACCCTTTTTTGTATTTACTCTCTCTCTCTCTCAATAATTTTCCCAATGCTTGTTTTGTCAATGATATATGTTGAAAGTGTGGACTAAGGCCATGTTTACTACCCCAATATGACCATTAGTTTGAGAGTGAAATGCAGTGGAGAAACTCAACTAACAATCCAATAGTTTCCACAACAAACACCAAAAATGACTCATGAAATTAGAATTTTGGTATGCAATGATAGTGAATGATAACCCAAACTGAGTTTGTACATGCTTAAAGATTAAGTCTGCATTGTGTGAAGCATCTATATATTTGTTACAAGGAATACACAATGTCGTATTTGAAAAATATGCAAACTATAACTAAAATGCAATCATGATTCCTTTGGATACCGATAGTGCATGGTATAGTCCAAGATTATGACTGGAATTATGTTTCTTACTTCCACATGGAATTCCAATAGAAGTACCATTGGATGTGTTGCAATGTCTCATGGATGTTGAAATGGCCTCCATATGAAGAAGAATGAGCTTGCCTAAGTAATAGGTAGGCTAGTCCAAGGGACAAAAAAAATTGATTGATTTTGTATAACATACCATATTGGATAATACAATCCAAGAAAGGGGTGTGGTTCACCATTGTGCATTGTTGTAGAGCTACTAGACTAGGACCAAAGTGAGGATATATTGGGTACAAATCATCCTTCCACTCCTCATAGATTACACATATGAAATCCAATATGTGGAGTATCTTAGTAGAATAGTGGTTGAGAAAGTCAACAAACTTGTGGTTGGATCCCTTCTTATATTTGATCACTAAATGGACCTACAAAATGTATGAAGCTAACTCTAAATGGTGATGTTTCTAAATTTTGCATTGTGATTGAGAAACTGAAGTGGTGCTGCAACATCTTATGAATGGCAATAAAAGTACCAATAGAGGTGCTATAACATCTTATGGAGGTTGAAATGGTCATCATAGGAAGAAGAATGGGCTTCACTGAGGTGTAAGTAGGCCACTCCAGTGAAACTATAAAGCTAATTGAGCTTGTACAACCATCTTGGATAGTGTAGTCCAAGAAAGGGGTGTGTTTCACCATTGTGGGTCATTGTAGAGCTACTAGAATTAGACCAAATTAAGGCTTTGTTGGGTGCAAATACTTCTTCCACTCATATGTTCTAAATTTGACATCCAAGACGTGGAGTACCTTGTAATAATAGTGGTTAGTAAGTCAACAACCTTATTGTCAATTTCCTTATATCTGACCACTAAATGGAACTAAAAAATGTATAAATCTCGCTTGAAATGCCAGTGTTCCTAAATTTTAGATGGTGATCAAGAAACTAAAATGGTTGATAATCAATGTTGGGAATCATTTCTTCACCAAGGAGGTTATGACACCATGTTTAAGTGTTTGAACTAGTGCATATAGTGAGGATCAAAGTGAGGATCTGTCAAGTACGAATCATCCATCCACTCCTCATAGGTTGCATATTTGACATCCAACAGGTGGAGTGCCCTGGAAAAAGAGAAATTAGTATGTCAACAACCTTGTTGCAAGTTTCCCTTATATTTGATCACTGAAGGGAACTACAAAATGTATGAACCCCACTTGGAATGGTGGTGTTCCTAAATTTTGGACTACGATTGAGAAACTAAATTGGTTGGTGATCAACATGGAGGATTGTTTCTTCACCAAGATTGTTATGACACCTTGTTTAAGTGTTTGAACCAATGCATAAAACACCTTGTCAATATGTAGTTTAATTCGGCTTGGAATGGAATAAAATCTCTAAATAAAATGGCATTGTATGTCCTCCTTGATTATGATTTTGTTTAAAACATATTGTGAAGCATCAATCTCCATCTCAAAAGGTTACCACAAATCAAGAAGGTAAAAGCATAGGTGTTGCACAAAGGGAACCATTGATCTTTTTAAAATCTCTATTACCATGTGGCCTACATGAGAAGGTTTTCTAGTCTGTCAATTGATTCAAAATGTGAGCTATATTTGTAGTGGCATATGAATATATTCATGCTACCCAGAAAACTTTTGAAATTTGAAATTGTGTTGGGGATAAGCCAATCCTTCAAAACTTTTACCTTATATGGATCTATATGCACACTAAATTCATCAATAAGGAAGATTAAATTTTTAATAGAGGGTTTCCCAAAGAATAACTTTCTCATTTTGGTATGCAATTTTAGTTTCCTTAGAAAGTCCAAGACAACACATATATGTTGCAGATGATCTCCCCAAGAGTTGTTGTAGATGGGGATATCATCCATGTATACTACAATGAAATTTCCAATATGGGGTAAGAAGATATTGCATGAGCATGGTTGGACCATTAGTGGGGCCAAATAGCATGACCAACCAGTCATAGGGCTTGAATTCAGTCTTGAATTTTGTTTCCATACTTCCTAAGTCTCTATGCAGACCTAGTAGTACACTGAAGCCAAGTCAAGTTTGATTGAATACTATGCTTCTCTACAATGGATCATCAATATTGACAATTATGGGAAGAGGGTAACAATTATTTTTTCTCACCTTGTTCAAGGCTTAATAGTCAATGCATAAGCACCGTTCTTGTTGTTCTTTCTTAGAAACAAAGAGACAAGGTAACTACAGGAAGATGTTTGGGTTGATTTTTGCATATTCCAACAACTTCTTGATTTGACACTCAATCTCTACACTTTTTGTTGGAGTGGTGCTATAAGGAGGAAAATTGGGAAAGGAAGAACCAATGACCAAATCAATGGAATGTTGAATGGTTTTGAAGGGTGGAATCCCTTTGGGTTCTTCAAACAAATCATTGTTAGAATCAACTAGTGCCTCACTAATTGATGTAGGAAGCTTATGCTTTTTCTTATGCTTGTTATATTCCTTTGTTTAGTCACTAAAAAAAAGAGCCATAAATTTATAAAGATTGACTAACTTCATAGCCACCATGCTAGAAAGTAAGGAGTTGACATGAGAGGAGGAAAGTTTATTGATCTTATCTTCCTTATGAAATTCATATGTATTATCATAACCATCAAATAATCCACTACGATCATATTGATAGGGTTTTCCAAGGAGAAATCCATTGCAAATATTGATGGGTATTACATCACTTTTGACAGTGCTCTTGAATGGCTCTATAGAGAAGGTGATAGAACACCTTGTGACTAGTATCGCTTGTCCAACTATTATAACCCACTCAAGTTTATATGGTCAAGGATGGGTAGTGGTTGGTGGTGTGAGTTTATCCACCAATTATTAGTAAACAATATTTTTTTGGCTTCTATTATTGATGACAAGATATGCAAGTTTCTGCTCAGTCTAGTAGTTGTGGCTGAGGAGTGCTTCCCAATTTCCATTTGTGTAATCTTTGGCCATGAGGATAAACTTTGGGTTTGAGTCTCTAGGATTGTTAAGATCAAATAAAAAATTGTTATATTCTGTTGTTGCTAAAAAATGAGTGCTTTGGTATTTTTGGTGTATAGGGTTCAACATTTTTTAGTTGAATGTCTAGGTTTCCTATGATATGAACATAATATTTTATTTCCATTTCTAGCAACATATTACTAGAGATTCCTTTGAAGTTTCCAATATGGTTAACCTACAAGGGAGGGAGAAGAAGAATATGTCCTTTTCCTAAATGGTTGTGAGGTTTGTCAAAGAGGCTTGAAGAACCTTTGTGGAATTTCAATTCAACCTTGAATGCAATATATAAGGCATGCTCTAAGGAATTTACATGGAGGAGATCTAATTATTTTTGTAGATTTCAAAATAAACTAGAAATGAACTTAATCTTGAGAGTGTTCTAAATCATGTACCTATAGCTTAGTTAAAAAGTGGTTGAACAGGTCGATGTATTATTGCATAGTATGATTAGATTTTTCAAAGTTGTGGCTAGTGATAACAATGCATCATTGTACCCAAGTGGGTAAGTATATTTTTCAGAATACGACTTTGAAGTTATCCCATTGAGTCATAGGTTGGTAGTTCGTGGAAGCCAACATCTAGGTATGGGAGTACCATTGGTTGAAAGTGTAATGTCCCTTTCCAAATGATCTCTCCACGAGATTGATGAAGTATCCTAAGTGATTCTCGTAGGCTATAGTCAGTGGAAAAAGAGAATAATTAATTATTTAATGTCCAGGGAGAGGAAAAGTAACTTATTAAAAGTGGCATTGAGTAATTAATAAAAATAGGCTTTTTAAGTGACTTAAAGTTTATTAAGTCACTTTACTTTATTAAAAGGGTAAAAGAGTCCCAAAAAGGTCAACGAAGAGATAAAAGGGAAATGAGGGGTGCCCTCTCTCATAATGCATATTGTTATTTTCTAAAATGAAATTGAGAGAGATCTTTGTGGCTTTGTCTCTTGGGACGAAAACCCTAGTGATCCAGATTATATTTTGTCACGAAATGAGAGTGAAGATATAATAAACAAATGCACAGAGATATCGTGGATATCCAATAATATAACAGAAATGTATAAGATATGCAACCATAAACACAAAGATACAGTAATACACGATTTCTATTAATGAAAGAAATGTACAAAGACTGTAAAAATATAGAGTGAAAGACTCGCTAGAATGGTGGCAGCTTATCTCTGAGAAAATATGTGATGGCTTCTTGAATTTGCAAGAAGATGATTACAATGAGGCTCTGAAGGTATTTTACAATAAACAAGAATGTCAAAAACCCTAGACATCCAAAAACCTAACCCTAGGAGATGAAGCGCCAAAAGTCATGTGGGCCTCGTCTGGGTAAGTTAGTACATCCACTTCCTGGGGTCGTAACTTTTGCATCTGATCTCCGTTTTAGGCACACGATAGCCCGTTGGAAAGGTCTAACCGAGAATATTTTTTTTTGAATGGGACTCTCTTAGGACCCAAATCCCCAAAAAACATCGTTTAGGGCCTCAAAACGGCCCGAAAGTTTGGAACCCGAAAAACTGCCGAAAAACTACCACGGTGGAAAACTGTTTTTCGAGCCAGTGGAATAGGTGGGTGGCCACCAATATCCACCTAGATCACCTAGAGAGTTTTAAATATTTATTTTTGTGGTGATACCATCCACCCTAGCAGGCGAAGGGAGGAGATCATCCATATTTCTTCACTCCACTTCAATTTTATGGATTTTTCCCATTGTGGGTTGAGCTCCATTGTCATTGTGGTTGATTTCTATTAGTGGTGAATGGGTTCTTCATTTATAGAGATAGATTTTGTTGAAGGGGCCGAGTTCGTGTGAAGGAGATCGAGCCATTGTTTGTGGGATGAGTTCAAACTATGGGAGACTAAGATTTGTTGAGGTGAGGGCCAAAATTACTTGGAGAGGTCGTGATTGTAGAAATTTCAATACACTTAATGTATTTCCTGCGATTCTCCTGATCTAACAATTATGCACTAATATTAAATACAAAATCACTTCTACTATTATTCTTGCGGAAAATTAAGCCACGATCACTACCAAAATCACAAAGTGAAATATCAATAACACATAACACAAAATTTTGACCGGGAAAGCGTAAAGCTAAAAACCCCACTATCATATATTATGTATATCATGAATCATGAAACAATCTCATACAAAACTCTAATCTAAGAGCTCTCAGTACAATACAATCGTCTCACACTGTCATACACAAATTAACAAATACATGTGCCAATTCTTGTGTCCAGACAGCTTGCCTCCTCTGCACAATCTCTGCAATTCAAATTCTCACAATGAATCGAATAATTGCCTAGTTTGCATATGCTCATAAGCATATCCACTGCATGTGTGATCAAATCACAACTGATAGCCAAACTATCCCTTTCACCTGTTATCTTAACTGGGTCTCCACTGGATCTGACATGCATGTAGTTAACCGTGGTGAATCTTCAGTTGCATGTGAGTTCACTGATTAACTGAACTCTCACTAGTGCATGTTTAGTTACAACTAGTACAACTGATTTTAACTCACTTAACTACACTTATAATTCTGTTACAAATCCAACTCACTCAATTATGAATGAAATAATAGATTAATATTTATTGTCTAATTTAGATAAGGAAAAAATAAATTAGACACATGTTTCTTGTTGACTTTTCAACACTCCCTCTCAACAAGAAAGGGATTATCCTTCACCCCAATCCTGTCTCTATGATATTCGAATTTTCTCCTGGTGAGCGCCTTCGTCAAAATGTCTGGATCTTGATTTTCCATAGGAATGTATTGAAGCAACATGATATCCCGCTGCACACAATCTCTGAGATGATGATACCAGATATCTATATGCTTAGATCTGTCATGAAACATAGGATTAATCAAGAGTTTAATGCAACTTTGATTATCACAATAAATCACTGTCGGATCTAAATGAGAACCAAACAAACCAACCAAGATCTTCCTCATCTAGATAGCCTCACATGTAGCTTGACTTGCTACCATGTATTCGACTTCCGCTGAACTAAGTTGCACGGATCTCTGTTTCCTGTTGTACCAAGAAACAACTATAGATCTGATTCTAATGATCCCCCCTGATGTGTTCTTTCTGTCCGTTGGGCTGCTCGTCCAATCTGCATCCGTGAAGCCATGCAACTTCACCTCATCCATCTGTCTATACCATAATACATACTAAGATGTGCCCTTCAGATATCTCAGGACATGCTTATCCACCTTCCAAAGGAGTTTGGTAGGCTTAACCATCGCTTGACTTAGTTGGTTAACTGCATAGCAAATGTCCGGTCTCGTGTTCACTAAATACATTAGCGAACCCACTAACTGTCGATAGACAGTAGAATCCACTACCTCTCCAGAAGTAGCATCCTCTTTCCTCCAGTTTCCTGTAAAAGGAGTATCCATGGGTTTGTAGCCCTCCATGTGAAACTTACCCAGTATCTCCCTTGCATACTTTCCTTGAGACACAAAAAGTTCACCATCTCACTGCCATATTTCCAATCCAAGGAAATAATGAAGAAGGCCCAAATCCTTCATCTCAAACTCCTTTGTAAGGTCCTCCTTGCATGAGTGTATCAGCTGCTCATCACCAGTCAATATTAAATCATCAACATAAAGAACAATGATTAAAATCTTACCCTCCACCACAATTTGGTATAGGTTTTCATCCGCTTCACTTTTGGTGAAGCCAATCCGGTGAAATAGCTGTCTATCTGAGTGTACCAAGCACGAGGTGCTTGCTTCAGCCCATACAGTTCTCTCTTGAGTCTGCACACATGTGAATCTCTCTCAAAGGTCTCAAAACCTTCTAGTTTTTCAATGTACACTTCTTCCTCAATGATCCCATTGAGGAACGTAGTTTTTACATCCATCTGATGAATGCGCTAGCCCATCTGCGCTGAGAGTGCAAGGATGGATCTTATGGAAGATTACCTTGCAACAGGATGCAAAGGTCTCATCATAATCTATCCCCTCGATCTGTGAGAATCCCCGGGCCACAAACTTGGCCTTGTATTTCTCCACACTCCCATCAACAACTTTCTTTACCTTGTAGATCCATCTCGAACCTACCATTGAATTGTTGATCGGTCTTGGGACAATTTCCCATACACTGTTTTTGACAATGGAGTCATACTCCTCTACCATAGAATCAACTCAAGTGGGGTCTTGCACTGCTTCCTGAAAGGAAGATGGTTCAGTCACAATACATTTTCTCATGAGAGCCATGTATCCGGCAAATCGATTAGGAGACTATCTCTGTCTGCGCTGTGAAATAGGGGCTCCTATATTATGTGCAAATCTAGTCTCAATCTATCAGATTTCGTGGTGTGATTTCTGCCATTTCTGATGGATGGCTCTTCTTGAGTGGTTTCATCCACTCCATGAACCTCTTCATGTGGTTGATCCACATCTTGAGACTCATCCTTGGGAACCAACAGTTCCTCTTATGCATGCAAGTCTAGCCCCGTCTCAAGCGACAACCGCATGGCTTTCCCCTCATCGAATTTTATATCCTGTCACATAACAGTCATCTTACTGTTCAGAAAATACACACGATAATTATGGGCTATTTCTATGTACCGCAAAAATATCCCAACTTCAGCAGTCGGTTCCAGCTTCTTCTTGGCATCCTTGGTCACATGCACATAAACAGATGAGCCAAAAATTTGAAAATGAGAAACATCAGGTTTCTTACCAGTAAAAGATTCTTCAGGTGTACTCATGCCAAGTACTCTATGAGGAAAACAATTCTGCACATAAACCACAATATTTCATGCTTCTACCCACAAATGAATTGGTAGGCCTCGATCATGCAACATCGCTCGTGCTGCACCCACGATCGTTCTATTCTTTCTCTCCATGACCCCATTTTGCTGTGGGTTATGAGGCACTATGAGTTCTCTTCGAATTCCTTCTCTGCTACAGAAGTCTTTGAATTCGTTAGAGATGTATTCTCCACCATTATCGCTCCTTAGAGCCTTCACTTGATTCCCCGACTCTTTCTCCACCAATGCTTTAAACTCACAGAAATTTGAGAATGTTTGATCCTTCTTCTGCATGAAGAATATCCAACATTTACGAGAAAAGTCATCAACAAAAATAACATAATACTTGTGTTTTGTTGTTGAAGCAACCGAGAATGGTCCACACACGTCCATGTGAATTATCTCTAGGATCACCGAAGCACGGTTCTCCTTTTCATGAAAGGTGGACTTTACATACTTCCCCAGGGTGCACCCCTTGCACTGATCTAACTGAGCAAGTGTTCCCCTTGAAAGTCCAGTAGATATTTGCTGCATGATCTTCAAGGCTCCATGATGAAGATGGCCCAATATCCTGTGCCATAATTTTCCCTCATCCCGGATCACCACTTTTTTTCCCTTGCCTATCATGTCATTGCAACCATCTACCTCCAACATGTAGAGATTCTTAACTCGAATCCCTATCTTCTTGACTTGACTTGTTGCTTTATGTCGCAGGTAGGATTTACCACTACTAAAAACAACATCATAGCCTCTGTCCTCCAACATTGCGACTGAGACCAAATTTTTCTTCAGACCTGGAACATGCATAACATTTTTCAATTGAAATGGTTTACCTGACTCCCTCTGAAAGGCAATGGTACCAATACCAGTTGCACTGTATCGTCCATCATCACCCATCTCTGTATGCATTCTGAGATCTTTCTCCTCCACGTCAATGAAAGAATCTTTATCTCCCGTCATGTGGAATGAAGCACCACTATCCAAATACCACACCGATCCCGATGCACTTGAAGCCATGCATGCGATCAAAGAAAAGTCAAGTTCAAATTGTGAGACAAGAGCCTCACTAGTTGCAGCTCCAACAACCATCTTGTTATTATTCTTCTGTGGATAGTTAGTAGTGAGATGCCCATGTTCGTGACAGTGAAAACACTTCACTTTGGACAAATCCAGCTTCTTGACTTTAGACTCAGATTTTGGATGGAATTTCTTCCCTTTCCCTTTCCTTGCCTTGGCCATCAAAGCACAATCCTCTTCATCATCACGCTTTTATGAAGATCCATCTCTGGTGTTTCGCTTGAACTTATCTTACACTAGATTTGACCACAGTCGTTCCCAATTCGACAATTTTTCCCTTCCATTGACAGAGTCTTGATAACTGTGCCAACTCTTGGGAAGCCCTAGGAGCGCCAAGCTCACCAAATCATCCGCAACAACTTTTATTCCCACACTTCCAAGCTCATCCCGACATTGGACAAACTTCGTGAGATATTTTGGAATGGGTTCGCCTTTCTCCATCTTGATCTTCCTGAGTTTATCTTTGAGCACCAATTTCCTATGGTCGCTACTNTTTTGGAATAGATCTGTCAAAACCTTCCACATTGCATATGGTGTGGTTTTCCCATGGAGACTTGAGACAATGTGGTCTCGTACTCCCTCCAACAGAATCCTCCTCGCCTTCGCCACTTTCTTTTGCCATGCATCAAGATTTGTAGTATCTGTCACATCCGACTTACGAACATCGTTGTCAATGTAACCCTTCAAGCCATTGTCTTCGAGTACTTCTTCCATCCTATCCTTCCAAGCGATGTAGTTAGAGCTGCCCTCGAGTGCATACTCCAACCTCAAGCCATTGAAAGACATTTCGATCTTGAATCAACTTTCGCACCAAGAAAATCTTGCAAATTCGAATGTTATCCAACCACCAAAAACTCAAATTATACAATCCCTCTTCCCTGGGAGGTTCGCACCCCACCTGAGAGTAGCCCGAGGGAAGTTCGCACCCTGCTTGTGTGTAGCCTACGAAATTGCTTAGGAAGTTCGCACCCTGCTCCACTGTAGTCTGTGAGAATGCCAATGAACTTCACACCCTGCTTCACTGTTAGGGTGAGGGAATTTCACACCCTGCTTCACTGTTAGGGTGAGGGAAGTTCGCACCCTACTCCCTCAACACTGGAAGTTTTCAGTACTAGGGTTCGCACCCTCTAAGAGACGGGACCTGCGGGAACACGATTTTGTTGGCACCTCACTTCCGTAGCTATGTGGCCTTCGTGGCTCTGATACCATGTAGAAATTTCAATACACATAATGTATTTCCTGCGATTCTCCCGATCGAACAATTATACGCCACTGTTAAATACAAAATTTCTTCTACTATTATTCTTGC
>ML777515.1:267567-277618 GCA_009831015.1 Picea engelmannii
ATTGGGTGGGGAAGGTTCCCATTTCGCCAATTTGGCCTACTATCTGCTAGCCTCTCTCCCATCTACAAACTGTGTGATAACACTCCCAAGATCGTCTCAACCAAATGGATGGAGGATATATTTAGACACATGGATGTCGCTTATGAAAAATAGCGTTTGATCACTATTGAGAAACCTTAATACATCAATCATCAATATCATATAGACATCCAAACACTCTTGAGAAAACATGACCAAGTTTTTGGATAGATACCTCCAAGGAGACCGCCATACAAGGGATTTGAGAACACTATTGAATTGGAAGAGGGAGAACAACCTATGATCACCACTCCTACATGCATCCAAATAAATTCAAGGACAAGATTGAGAAGACCAGTAAGGAACTACTGGAGATGGGACACATCAGGCCTATCTCTAGTCCATTTGCTTCTTCTATAGTGTTGGTGAAGAAGAAGAATGGCACAATGCGAATGTGAATTGACTATAGAGTGTTGAATAAGAAGATGATCAAGAACATGTACCCTATCCCCAAGATCAATGAGCTATTGGATGAGTTGCATGGAGTAGTATATTTTTTGAAGATTGATCTTCGATCAAGGTACCACCAAATTAGGGTCAGAGAGCAGGATATTCCCAAAACTGCTTTCATATGCCATTATAGAAATTATGATTTTTTGGTCATGCCATTTGGGTTGACTAATGCACCATCCACCTTTTAGTCCCGCATGAATCACATATTCAAAAAGTAGATGAGGAATATTTTTTTGGTCATCTTTGATGATTTTTTGATATATAGCAGGACATGGGAGGAACACTTGGAGCATCTGGATGAGATCTTGAGCATCGTGGAGGAACAATCACTATATGCCAAGGAGTCAACGTGTGAGTTTGGAATAAAAAATATCTTATACTTGGGTCATGTGGTTAGTTCTCATGGAGTACATGTGCATAGGGAGAAGATACAGGCTATAATGGATTGGCCACCGCCCAAAAATCTTACACACTTGCGTGGCTTTTTGGGGATTTGTAGCTACTAAAAGCAGTTTGTGAACTGGTTTTCATATTTAGTTGCACCACTCATAGATCTCATGAAGAAAGGGGTGTTTAGGTGGACATAGGAGGATCGAAGGACATTTGATAGGATGAAGGAAGTGATAAACACTTGCCCATTTTTAGCACTTCCTGATTTCACTCAACCCTTTTTGCTTGAGTGTGATGCATCGGGTGAGGGGATAGGAGTATTTTTTATGCAGTAGATGCATCCAATATCATATGAGAGAAGAAATCTCACAGATTCTGAGAGACTCTACACCATATACAACAAGGAAGTGCTTGCCATTATGCATGCCTTGGCGAATTTTAGATGGTACTTGGTAGGTGGAAAATTTGTGGTTAAGACTGACCACAACAACTTGAGACACTTATTGGGGAAAAAATACTTGAATGAAAGGAAACAAAAGTGGGCTAACAAACTACATGCATGTGAATTTGACATTGAGTATGTAAAAGGAAAGAAAAATGTTGTTGTTGATGCTCTCTCCAGGAAATCATATATATGTTCGCTTGCAAATATTTCAATTGATTGAAAATCTCATCTCTTGGTGGAGTATTCCAAGAAAAAAAATTCTTGTGAGTTGATGGATCAGAGTGTCCAGAATGACATGTATAAATTGGTGGATGAAATCATCTACTACAAAGACCACATATACTTAATCTCGAAATCTACATTGAAGGAGCAGATCATGAGAGCTATGCATGATACACATTTGGTAGGGCACCATGGGTACTTTAAAACTTACAGGAAGACCAGAGAGAGGTTCACTTCGAAGGGACTCAAGGATGATGTATTGAGGCATGTGAGGGAGTGTGTGACTTGTCAACAGAACAAGTCAAAGAAGACCCATCATGTAAGATTACTACATCCATTTCCCATTCTGGAGCATAAATGGGAAAGTATATCTATGAATTTCATCACAGGTTTTCCTAAAGTACAGGACAAAGATTGCATATATTTGGTGGTCGATCGGTTGACTGAATTTGCACATTGCTTTGCCATGTATTCATAATATAATGCAACAAAAGTAGCAGAGTTGTTCTTCAGGAAGATATTCAGACTCCACAGGTTATTGAAGTATATTTTCAGTGATAGGGACAATGTGTTCCTTAGTTCATTTTGGTAGGAGATTTTCAGGCCAGCTGGCATAGAGTTGACTCCCAACACTAGTTACCACTCACAGACAGATGGAAAAATAGAGATCATGAACAAGTGGCTCAAGGGGTATCTATGTAACTACGTGTATGGGCAACATAAGGCATGGGTTAAGTGGTTTCACTTGGGGGAACACTGTTATAGCACCACTTATCATATGTCCATCGGTATGACACCATTTCAATAATTTTGTGGCTATGATTCTCCTTATTTTTTTTATTTGGTATTTGGGGATAGCATGGAACCCAAATCCAAGGATTGGATACAAGAGAGACAATACATTCTGAAGGCTCTCAAGGAAAATTTATAGGTGGCACAAAATCAACATAATACTTATGCAAATAAGCACATAGTCGAGAAGATTTTCGATGTGGGGAACTTGGTGTTTTTTAGATTACAGTGATATAGACAGTGTTCCCTGAAGAAAAGTTGTGTTGAAAAGCTTAAGCCCCACTTTTATGGCCCCTATAGAGTGGTTCAGAGGATTGGCGAGCTAGCGTATGAGATGGAATTTCCGAAGGGGACTAAAATTCACAATGTGTTTCATGTTTCATGCCTCAAGAAGGCATTGGGACAATAGGTCACTACTTCGGTAAAGTTACTTCCATTGGATAGGAAGGGGTAGTTGGTATTGATTCCTGAGGAGGTACTGGAGGTTCAGGAGAGGAAATTGTGAAACAAGGTGATATGAGAATACCTCATCAGGTGGAGAGATTTTTCCACGGAGGATGCCACATGGGAGAGTGACCAGATCTTGCAGCATCCGAACTTGCAGTGGCTTGAGGACAAGAAATCTCAAGATTCTCGTAAGATATGGTCCGTGGAAAATGGGAATAAATTGTTTATTTAATGTCCAGGGAGAAAAAAAATAACTTATTAAAAATGACATTGAGTAATTAATAAAAATAGGTGTTTTAAGTGACTTAAAGTTTATAAAGTCACTTTACTTTATTAAAAGGGTAAAATAGTCCCAAAAAGGTCAATGAAGAGATAAAAGGGAAATGAGGGGCACCCTCTCTCATAATGCATATTTTTATTTTTGAAAAAAAAATTGAGAGAGCTCTTTGTGCCTTTGTCTCTTGGGACGAAAACCCTAGAGAGTTTGAAAGATTGGTTTCGGTGGTGAGACCATCCACCCTAGTTAGTCGAAGGGAGGATATCATCCATATTTCTTCATTACACTTCATTTTTACATATTTTTCCCATTGTGGGTTGAGCTCCTTTATCTTTATGGATGATTTCTATTAGTGTCGACTAGGTTCTTCATTTAGAGATAGATTTTTTTAAAGGGGACTAGTTCGTGTGAAGGAGATCAAACCATTGTTTGTGGGACGATTTCAGAGTGTGGGRGATTGATATTTGATGAGGTGAGGGCTGAAATTCCTCGAAGAGGCCATGATTTTGCTGGAGGAGGTRACAATGTTTAGTGGATATATTAACTGACAGACAGGGGTCGAGTTACCTCATTTTTGGGTCGATTCTTAGTGTTGGAGATAGCATAAATATCGTTGGCTCAATATATTGTTATGGGGGGAGAGTTAGTTGTTCATGAGTTCGATCTCATATTTTAGGATGGATTTTGAGAGTGGAGGACCAATTTTCTCTTGATGGGAGAGTTGTACCTTTATTGGAATGAGTTCTGGGAGTGTCATTCTTCATTTGTTGTGTGGCCACATTCTTTGCTAGGTCGCACTCCTATATACTATGGTTGAGTTTTTTGTTGGAAACTGTATTATCTCATGGGCTGATTTATTCTCATACTCAGTAGAGTTTAATGCTACAAGTATGTTGTTTATTATCTCTCCAACAGTTTCACAAACAACCATCCTACGTTCCTATATTACACCCAAAAGGCTTGTTGTATATTCTCTATCTACATGCAGTCTTTTCCTTCTATTTATCAAAGTCATCAACAACAATGCAAATAAACTAGGTTCCCTATTATTCATTGTTGTACTATTTGGTAGATTTTATAGTGTTACCGCTGATATAGCTGATTTAATGTCATAGTTGTTTAAATTTCCAATTGACATTTACTATAATTATTAGCAGAGGTTATAAGAGTTTGAAATTGTTGTTAGCACATCTCTTTGAAAACTGTTTGACAAATTGCTTATACCATAAACTAAACAAATTAGTGGGACATTACAGATAGTTTGCTCCTCCATGTGTTCCTAAGACACCATGCTCGTCTGATGGTAAATCATATTGGTCTATTTCTTGAAGAAGGCCTCGAGGATTTGAATCCATGCATCAAGCATATCCCCATTGAGAGATTAATCGAAGTGGAGGATAAATATATTTCTGAACAACATCGAAGGAGGATGAACAATGGGAATGGTTGGAGGAACCAACTCTAGTGGAGGTTGTTGATTATGGGCTATCAACTATTGGAACATGGATATCGCATCCCATAGTATTCGTCCTAGCATTGGTGTTGTTAATTAAGTTCATTTGTGCATTGATGTTGTTTCTCTTGGAGTTGTTCAACTAGAAGTTCAATGATGTTGGATTCCTAAGAGGACTTAGTGTCACGCTTTAGAGCCATTGAACAAACAAATTGTACTAGTTTGAGGCAAAGTTTGCTAAAGAATCTGTAATAGATGTGAAATTGGGTGAATTACAAAAAATCACAAAATCATTGATATTCAACGAGTTTTGGCATTTTTCACGCAGAATGCAGTATAATGGAGCTATGAAATCCATAGGTTTTGGAAAATAATTTGTGTGGTTGGTGGAATTTTACTGAGACAAAAAGTAAATGGATGCTTGGACAAGTCTACATCCATATCACACAAGGATTATGAGGGAATGTGGAGAAAAAAAGCAAAATTATGTATCTATGTAAACAAAAATTGTGTGGAAAATTGTTCAAGTAGGAAATTTTTGCATGAACAAAGAAAATTCAAGCAAACGACAAAAGAACACACAAATAATTTGTATATTGTCAATAGTATCTTGCCAAGTTAGTGAAAGTGGGTCTCTAAAATAGCCCCCTCTAGGGTTCAAGTCCTAGCAAGTAAACTAATCCAAGTCAACTTTAGCAGAATAGGTACCTCCCACTTGTGACTTCTAAGCCAAAGGAAACTAAATTGAATGGTGCTAATGGTTCCCTTGTAATGATAAATCTTTGTGTGATAGAAACTAGTTCAAAAACATATATATGTGTCGATTAGTTTTCCAAAAAGAGCCCATAAACACCTCTTAATTTTTTCTTGTTGCGGAAGCTACATATGAGGATTGGTACAGATGCAAAGTTTAAAGTGGATTTTTGGATGAGGAAGTTATGAAATTGCATATTTATATAGGCCTAAAAAAAGGCTCTAATACCCACTAATATGTGCACAAACAAGGCAACAAAGGACACTTGCATAAGATAACAAAATGCAAGAAGGAGATTTTCAAGTCGTACACATGTTGTACACTTTATTTAATAACAACAACAACTTAGCCCAACTCGAAATTGATGTATGAGACCTCCTTGTTTGTGGGACAAGGAACACTCTTTGTGAAATCATTTCACTTCTTAGTCTACATAGGTGTACATACCCTAACCTCCAAGTAAGAAACACATATATGTATGTATAAAATTACAAAGTCCAAAGTTGGAATGGGATCAATCATTGGAGTGATTGATGGAAAAATTAATGGGATGATTGATGGAGTGAAGAGTGGAGCCACTAGTGGGTGTTTGTATCCTTAACTTTGGATTTATAGCTAAAATTCTACAATACGATTATAATATGATACATTGCTACTTGACACTTGCCACCCACTAAGATTTTCACCATCTTATTAGCAGAAATACAGTTGTTTCGTCCATTTAATATATTGATGTATACATGAAATGTACAATGGATTTAAAAGTTCCCAATGGTAGATTTATGTATCCATTGGTGGCTATGGCATATAAGTAAACTTCTATTTTGATAAATAAATAGAAATGAGAAATTGGGAGATGAGAATTGAAAAATATTCAAGTGAAGGGTTATAAATAAAATGAAATTCTATTAATGTCCATTAATGATCCGGATTTATGAGCAGAAAAAAAAGAAACCACATATTTGTAATATCAACATAGAGACATAGTGAACAATAACATAGATACAGTAAAACTTGACTTCTATTAAATAAGAAATATGTTGAAAACTGTAAAATGTAGACTGAAAACAAGCTTGCTAGAATGGTGGCAGCTTATCTCTGAGAAGAGATGTGACGGCTACGCTCATTCGCAAGAAGATGAGTATAGTGAGGCTCTGAAGGCATTTTTACAATAAACATGAATTCCAAAACCATATACATCCCAAAACCTAACCCTAGGAGATGAAGCGCCAAAAGTCATGTGGGCCTCGTTGGGGTAAGTTAGTACATCAACTTCTGAGGGTCGTAACTTTTGCATACGATCTCTGTTTAGGGAAAACGATATCTCGTTGGAAATTTATTGACGAGGAGATTCATTTAGGGGGTTCAATGAGATCATTTTCTTATCATTGAGGTGCTCGATCATGAAAAAGCATTGTTTGGGCCCTCAAAATAGCCCCGGAAGTTCAGGAACTAAAAAACTGCTAAAAATGGTAAGTTGCCAAAAAACTATTTTGAGCCAGTTGGACAAGGTGGGTGGCCCCCGAGATCCTCCTGGATCAATCCTCCCCCCTTAGGAAGAAATGGTCTCCATTTTTTTGAGTGCCCCCATCGAATGAGGAAATTTATGTTGAATTTGTCCTCGTGTGAGCCACTTGCCTTGGTGTCGAATATGCCCTACTTTGACAACCTGATAAAGTTGGATCCTCTGCTGGCGAGTGCCCTTGACCTGTGTGTCCACGATCTGATCAGTGGATTCATGTTCCATGCATTGAGGGTTAAGATCTATTGTTATCAACTATTTTTTTTTTATCTCAGAGGTGTCCAATAATGGTGGAAAATAAGGCCGAAGGAGGTCCACATTGAACAATGGGTGCAAGCCAAGGAAGGGGGGAAGGTTGAGCTCAAAATAATTTTCACACACTACCTTGGTGATAGTGTAGGGTCCATAATGGAGTGGACGAAGCTTCCGATGAGGGCTTGTAAGGCGTTATTTCTGCAAGTACAACCAAACTTTGTCTCCCACTTGAAACTAGTGTGGAACCCGGTGTTGATCATGGCGTTGCTTGTACATGGCATTGGAATTCTGTAAAATATCATGAACATGTTGGAAGATGTGTTGCATCCACTCAATGAATCAGGTGGATTTTTCAGCTCCAGTTGTATCATGGAACGAGTCTGTCTATGTGGCCACAAGGGGTAGTGCAACATCCATGGGACCTAATGGTTGAAATCCCAACCCCACCTGAAAGGGGTTGTGGTCGGTTGAGCTATGTATGGCTCTATTGTAGTTGTTCTAAACATAGGGAAGACTCTCATCCCAGGTGCGAGGTTTCTTGAAAATGTACATGTGCGGGATGTGCACGATCATCCAATTGGCGACCTCGGTTTGGCCATCCATCTGGGGGTGGAAGACAATGGACTTGGTGAGTTTGGTATCCAACAATGACCAGAGTCTTGACCAAAATCTGTTGAGGAATTGACTGTCCCGATATGAGATAATGGTTTGTGGGATCCAAAAGTGTACCCAAACTTGTTCAAAGAAGAGCTTGGAAGTGGCCTCCTTTGTGATTCTCTTCTTGCAGGCGGCTAGAATCACCATCTTGGAAAAGCGATCAACAACAAAAAAAACACAGTCATTTCCCCGCTTTGTGGATGAAAGGCCCGACATGTATTCCATTGAGATGGATTCCCAATGTCTATCAAGAGTAGGAAGAGGAGTGTACATTCCTTGTTTCTTAGTGTCCAGTTTGGCAATAACATAGGCAGTGCAGGACTGAATATACTTGCTGACATCCTGTCGAAGTTTTAGCTAGTAGAAATGTCACTACATCACCGCCACTGTATTTTCAACGCCGATATGTCCTTCCACCCAGTTGTAGTGGGCTTCCCAAATCATCTTTGCTCACTCACTTGATGGAACATAGAGATGGCCCAGATGGAACAACAACCCGTCCTGAAGATGGAAATTAGTGACAATTGTGTTTGCGCCCAACATCTAGTAGATGTTGGAAAATTTGGGATCTCTCTCATAGAGGTGGCACCATATGAAGGTCTCATGGTTGCAAGAATCGATCATTGTGGTGAGTGTCACGAGTGGGGTTCGGCTGAGGAAATCAATGACTCAATTGGTACTTCTTGTTTTATACTTGATGTTGAGGTGGAACTGTTGCAAAAAGGTGGACCACTTATGATGGTGGTCATTCTGCAATTTTCCTTGTGTCTACATGAACTGCAACAACTTATGATCAATGCAGATGATTATCTCCTTCCTGAGAATGTAATGCCTCCACTGGAGGCATGCTTGCACAATGGAGTACATTTGTTTATCGTAAGTAGGGTACTTATGGATGACATCTGATAGTGTCTCACTATGATAGGCCACGAGGTGGTCGTGCTGAGTGATGACTGCACCCACGACATAGTCTGAAGAATTTGTCTCGATCTCAAAGGGTTGTTGAGGTCAAGTAATGAAATCACTGGGGCGGATCACAAGCGTTGCTTCATATCATTGAACACTTTCTATTGGGACAGGTCCCACACAAATTTTTCCTTACCACCACCCCTGGTTATTTGGTTGAGGGCCCATGCAATATGGGAGAATCCCAACACAAACCTGAGATAGAAATTAGTAAGGCCTAAGAAGCTCTGAATCTCAGTAAGCGTGGTTGGGGCTGGACAGTAACGGATGACTTGGATCTTTGTTAGATCAACATGCACACCATGTGCATCAACAATGTAACCTAGGTATTGTTATCACGCAATTTGTATTTTAGGTCACAGGCTATAGGATAGAGGACAAACTAGTGTAACAGGAACCTTCCCCACCCAATGTCACCTCGATGGGGAGGTTCTTTCTGTTTAGGGAGGTTAGCCCAGGGGAGACGTCCCCAGTAACCTGGGGTTTGAATATGCAAAGGATATAAGGTCAAGTGTTAGGATTTCCCTCCTCACAGGTTACCACCAGTATCAGATAGTCCGGCTAATCAACCAATAAAAGAAGTGTATGCCCTATTGAAAACACTTTCCCGAAACAAGACAATAACAACACAACATATATTTGCAGGCTATAACTCAAAGGGTTAGTACTTATTAACTATCTGATTTCACTCAATAAGCAAAGTAATAGATAAGATGAAGTCAACGTTCTACTAATTAGCCTATGAAAGATCACCAATTCATCAATATCTACCAAAATGACCAAGCCTACAGTATATTCAATCAACAATTTGTTCAATAAATGCTTGACGTCATCATTTAATTGCTTATTATTAGTCAAAAAGGTTTGCTACGTCAACTATGACGTTAGCCTAGGTTAGCAGCGTTAGGGTTAGTTAGGGTTTCAAAATTAAAGTTTGAAAGATGGTTTTTTGCACTAGACACTCAACGTTGGAGATTTATCCAGTGCCTTAGGGTTAATGGAGTCAAAAGCAAGGGCACAAAGTCTTGGGAGGATTAAAACTTAGAGACTGGAAGGTAGGGTTCTAAGGTGCTGCAATGGCAGGGCCCTAGAATCAAAACCCTAGGGGAAGGAGGCTCACTCTGGTGTTGCTTAAGAAAGGCCTCGTTCTCCTTCCTCCTTCTCTAAATACACTTGGAAAAACGGCCAGTTTCAAAGTATAAATTTAAGGGAGAAGGTGTTGCAAAGGCAAGGCCTTCAAACCCTAGGAGGTGAAAACCCTAGGTGTAGTCTAATTAGGCCTAGGACGTCTCCTCTTTTCAACCTATAACTTCAACGCTAGCTCAGAGAAAAAAAAAAAA
>ML777515.1:290489-342862 GCA_009831015.1 Picea engelmannii
AACCTATGTTGCATTTTTGTCTTTGAGGACCCATTGCATTGGGATCCATGCACTGCCTCAAAAGATGTGCAATGATGAAAACTTTGTGAGGCTTCCATGCTGAGAACAAAAATAATAAATGCACCATGGCCAAGGGATGCCTACATAGTCAATAGAAAATAACCATGTCAGAAGACATAGGTGTGCATGACATGGACTGGACTAGGTCCCACAAACTAAAATCACACCTACATAAGACTCATGGATCCACACAACCATGTGTTCCAATATATCCATGCCAAGGCCTCCAATCTCATCCAGGACAAGAGACATCAAGACAAGGACTAAGAAAACTGATCATGGTCGGACCAAGTCTAGGAGTCCATTAAAAATTCATCCACTATGGTTTACATGGATTTTGACTTGCATCCTTGGGCTTATAATGGTGTATCCAAGTGGAAATATAGGGTACCTCCTAGAGGGGTAACAATTGGCTCCAACTGCAGGACACTTTCTCTTCGTGAGAGTATGTGAGAACCTAAGAATCTTCACCTGTAAACCTGAAACAATCTCAAAGAAAACATCAAATGATAGAAGAGGGAGTAGGACATGAAGTCTTGTCCCTTCCTAGAAATAAAAAATAAAACAAAACAAAATGAATCTAATATACGAAATAAAATGTTGAAATGAAAGAGTGAAATAAAAATCTAAGCTAATGCTCATAATAGGGCTTATTCGATCAAGCCAAAATTTCAACTAACATTAACACACCAAAATTTCAACTGCATTACTATAGTACACGATGCCCCTAATAGCATCATTCGTTACCTAAGTAGATAGCTTTAGAAGTTTCCCATTGATAGGAAAGGGAAGCTTCTCATCGTCCATGTGGCTAAGGTAGGAAGAATTGTTACTTGCAATACCTTGAATCTGATATGGACCAAGCTAGAGACTCTCAAAATTACCATGGTTACCTAGTTTCTCACCCTTATTGTTCCATAATATAACAAGTCACCTTCCTTGAAGTTGCGCTGGTGGGATATCTTGTCAAACTTCTTCTTGGTTTTATCTTGACTTTGAAACAAATGATCATGTGCATGTCTCTGTGTCTCATCAAGTTCTATCAACTACTTGATTCTTCCCTGTACAACTTTTGCATTTGTTGAAAACTATTGCATTATCTTGTATACTAGGAGCTTTAAGTGGATAGGTAATATCACCTTCATTCCATACACTAACTCAAAGGGACTCTTCCCTGTAGAATAATTCTTATTAATCTTATCTACCCAGAGAGAATATTTGAGTTGGTTGTCCCAACTCCTCTTGTTTTCACCAATTGTCTTCTTGATGTTGTTCATTAAGTTCTTGTTACTCGATTCAACCAAACCATTCCCCTGTGAGTAATAGTTTGATGAATGTGACAAGATGATTCCATACTTGCAGAAAAAAGAGGACAAACATATTGAACTGAAGGATTTGGTGTTATCTATTGTGATCTTCATTGGAACTCCAAACCTGGTAATGATTTTGTCTTCCAAGAAATTCATGACCACCTCATATGTTGCTTTATTGGTGGGGATGGCATCAACCCATATGGTGAAGTAATATATCTTTGTCAAAATCTACTTGTGACCACTGCTTGAGTTGTCCTTGAATTTCCATATGAAGTCTAATCCTCGCTGCTAAAAAGGTGCTTCCACCACAATTGGTTGTAAAGGAAATGTTGCTAACTTGTGTTTCCTTGTGCAAAACTGACATGGTTGGAATTATGTTCAGAATTTGTCGGAAAATCCACAGTGTTGATGACATCTTGTGCACATATGTAAATATGGTGGGCCAATAATATCCACCTATGATTATCTCATGCATGGTGGTATTAGTTGCATGATGTCCACCGCAAAGGCCCTAATGAAATTCCTTCATTACACTTATGGCCTCTTCTGGATCTACACATCTCAACATCACACCATCTGAATTTCTCCATCTGTGTCCTTGATCAATGAAGCAATACCTTGAAGCCTTAAGCCTTGGGGATATTCTCTTATGCTCTAGACGATATCTCGAACTAGAAATATGTCTCAGATAATATATCATGTCTTTGTATCAATCATATTTCTCTAGTACTTGTGTAACTGCGCTCATCATGTTGCTACGCTCATCTATGAGATCAAGCGCTTGCTCATTTCTTTTTTTTCATTAATTTTTCCAATCCTTGTCCCTTTATTATCTTTGTGGGTTTGATCTCTAGATCATATTCTTGTATCTTTGATACCCACTTTCCTCTTGTGCCCAAACAATCTTGTTGTGAAAGTATGTCCTTTACTACTGAGTGGGGCACACATGTTATGATCCTTGAATACCCAACATAATTTTTGAAGTGATTTAGTGACTTCATCAAAGCATAAGCATGTTTTTCCATGCTAGTATTGTTACAGGTGAATCCTCCTATGAACAAGCAGATTCCCTCTTGGTCTCTAGACTCCTAAGGCTAAGACAGAAAATTGCTTAACATGGACACTGACATCCTTTTAGGTCTAATCAAGCTAATATATGAAGGAGAAGAAGAAATATATGTACCTTATTAACAATGTTTGTCCTTGCAAAGTCCAGGCTGAGCTTCGATCCTGAGCTCCCTGATAGGTCCTGCAGAACAAACAAAGATACAATGGAATTCCTATTCTACTAAGATTAGCTCAAATATAGATCTATCTACTGAAGACAAACTCATGTTGAACAAACATAAGTCTGAAAGAAACAGGCCAAGCATTGATGTATTGATAAGAACAAGTAAAAGTACTTACAATCCTTTGATGAAGGTGCAACATCTTCTTCTAGTTCTCCTTGTCCAACCCCTTTGCTCAAGTAATATACATTGATTTCTTTGATGACATATCACTTATGAGATCATAAGTTTCACATCTCCATATCTTTTATGTTCATACCACTTATAGGATCATAAGTTTGGTATCAATCTCTAGTCTCTCCCTTTCTTTCACCATGAGGAGGCCTCTTTATATAACCTTGGAGAGGCCTAACCACTTGAGAGATATTTGGGATAAGTTGAGGATTTTTCTCCTTCAGTTGAGGATCTTCCCTAAAATCATGCCTTGACCTTCTATTCGAATCCAACCACCTTCAAAAATTGAGGGATTCTTCCCTGATTTGTCTCAACAAACCAAAAACTCGCTCAGAAAAGACAACACTCCCCCAAAAGGGTGCACAGAGCACTCAAACGCTCCCCTAAAGAGGCCCAGGGAGTGCTAGCACTCCCTAACAGTGGGTAGGGGAGCACTCCTCTCCAAAATCCATATTTGAGTGGTTTTTCTGACGGAAAAAGGCTTGTACTCTTTGTCAACTGATTTCTGTTCTTCAAAACTAGTCTTTGAGGTGTCTTAAGTGTCCTTATGATGTCGTTAGAGGCACGACATAGGAAATATGGAAGTATGATGTTTGATACACTTGCGACAATTGTGGTCAAGATGCGACACTTGCAGACAAGATGTGACACTTACAACACTTGTAATGACGACACTTCCGACACTATTGAAGTGAGTAATTTTGAGGTGTAACAGATTGCCCCCCAAAGTATGAAGTTAGAAGACGATAATGACTGAAGTACTTTGTAGACTTTTTCAAGCAAGGGTATGGACGCAAAGAGGCTGGAAAAAGCTACACACAACCATCAAACAAATAGTATGACATGTTTCAAACCCAAGGCAGGCATACCTATGCTTGAGTGATAAAGACTTTTTAGGTATGGCCGCCATAAAATAAACCACAGATCCATAATTATATTGAAAAAATGGTATAGCCATTGAATATACAATGTGGATCTATAATCCTATGACCTGAACTGATCATAGCCATGGATAATACACAGTGGATCTACGAGATGACAAGACATAGCCACGACCAATACAAAGTGGATCTATGTAACAGTATATGTGTCATAGTTCAAAAGAACTCCTTCGCAACCTGGGTAAAGTATATATAAGAGTGATAACTCAACCCAAGGTATTTTCTTACCGATCTCGATGTAGTATGAATCTAACCATGTGAAAAGATGTCCTGATGTCGAACATGGAAGAGACCACTTGATTACCAGTCAATGAGGTAAACCGTTAACAAGTGCGAGGGAGATCACCATTGATGTAAATGATTCCCAAGGTACTTTAGTACATTACAACGAATGTGAATAGATGAGATGAAGTCGAACATCCGTGGAATCATCCGATCAAAGGTCAATGATGTAAACCCACTGTCGGACACGAGGAGGCCTACCATTGAGGCATGCAGGTCCCAAGGTACTAACTGGTTTCTAAGTCTAGTTCCTGGATAATGTGTTGAAGTCGACAGGAATAGACTCGTTGAAGGAGGGCCTTGATGTATCCCCCATCAATGACATGAAATAGACACAAAGATGTAATTGGTGGATCAAACGAACATGGACTGACATGGGTATTGAAACAAGATATTTGTGATGGCTGACTCTTGAGGCAGATACTTCCCTTGAACATTGAGGCACAACAACAGAAATGTGACATGGACCAAAACTTGATGGTGCAGTGGATGTTGTGACTTTCGTCAGGTGACCCAAAGGAGTAAAAGAAACTCAAAGGATTGGCTCAGTGCAGAGGTTCAGCGTATTAAAATGTGTGCAAAGACAAAGTGTTGTGTTCAAGGGCGGTCGTAAGAGTTACTGGTAGTGTTCTCAAAAACTGCTTGGCTTGCTTCTTTCAATTTTTCCCCCATCTAGATAGACGAGTACCTCTTTTTGATTTAACGAGCTCGAGGAGGGTAAGACATGCTCGATAGACTCACCTTCAATAAGTCCCTCTTCCTTTGTTTAGAAAATTGGAAGAAGTAAGGGTTCGGTCCCATATGGGCCCTTCAATGTATGATTGTTTAACAAGTCCAGAGAAGGTAAACTCGGTGGTTTTTCATATTTAGAGAGTCTGAAAAGAACTTAAAGATGACTCCAATGTTGTCCTTTTTCGTAATGTTAGTCTTACAAGGCTGAAAAAGAGATAAATTATCACTCGAAATATGCCCTTTCAAACCTTTTAACGAGTGGGAAAGGAAGCAAGATCACTTGGCAAGCTTTTCATGTTTAGAGAGTCTGAAAAGAGATTAAAGACGAATCCAGGGGGTTCCTTTTTTGTATATCCATGCGAGCCCAAAAAAGAGATAAAAGGTTGCTCGGTTGCATTCTCATGTATTTACGAGCACGAGAAAGAACAAAGACTAAGCTCGGTATGCCCCCAACTTGAAATTTAGGGGCTTAACTCCAGAATGATCATCAAAGGTTGGAGACATGCCCTCCAGGATTCAATTCATTCACCGACTTTGAGGTTGTCACCAATTTCTCTACTAGATCGAGAAAAAGGATAAGGGTGGATAAAAATGAAGGTTCAAAAAATGATACCTAACAAAAAACTCGACAAGAGAGGTGACGGTTTTATTTTTTAACGAGCTTGACGCCGAAAAAGAACTATGCTCAGGGCTTCGGGGTTCAATCCCCGGATTTATGTTTGATTTTTTAACGATCTTTCCATAGAGAGGAAAACTATGCTCGTGGCCTATGTTTAATTTTTTAATGAGCTTTCTACAGAGAAGAGAAATTATGCTCGTGGCTTCTATTTCATTTTTTAACGAGCTTTCCATAGAAAAGAGAAACTATGCTCGTGACCTATGTTTCATTTTTTAACGAGCTTGCTACAGATAAGGGAAACTGTGCTCATGACCTCTGTTTCATTTTGTAACGAGCTTTCTACAGAGAAGAGAAACTATGCTCATGGCCTTTGTTTCATTTTTTAACAAGCTTGCCACAGAGAAGAGAAACTATGCTCGTGGACTCTCCTTTATCATGGCTTCCAAGATATCTTCATTGGATGGAAGAAAATCACTCTGGAAGGAACACATGTCGAGGGTCTCGTCAGGGGTAAGGATATCAGGCTCTAATAGCCCTACTGAAGAGATCACCATGTCAACTACCGGATCCAAATCATCGGAAGTTGAAGTCATGGGAGACAACGGAAAATCAACGTCAGGAGGGAAGATAGAGTGTATATCTCCCTGAATTTCTTCACGAGGGGGGAAAAAAAGAGGATCGATGATGGTTATCATCCCGAGGTAGTTTTTCGATGCTAAGCATTTCCATAATAGATTCATCAGAAGGAAAATTTGGGGAAATGTAGTCGATTGCAGACGACAAGGAATTTAACCATGATGGCATCAAGTAACTGTCAGGTGCCAAGAGATGTTGGTCATTCGAGGAGGGAGAAGAAGATTGAATAGCAACATATGATGTTTCAGCTGGACTAAGTGGCATGGTGTCACCTAGTGTGTCGAATTCCAAGGGACTAGGTACAATCCAAGGGTCAGATGATTCCAAAGATTGATAAGTCGTGGTCGAAATCATATCGACGGTGGAAATATGATGTGTAGTTGGTGGAAGTGGTATAGGGAAGGTACCCATAAGGCTAGAATATTTCAACAAGCCAACACCAACACTTTCATACGTGATCTTGTGATCTCCCAAGAATGGAATATTGTTGGTAGCGGGAGCGCGAGCGTCAGGTGTACAGAAATCTAACTGATCGACAGTGACAATTTTTCCCTGATGAGGGAATTGTACACATCGAAACACCGATGAGGCAACGACAGTCATAGCATAAAACCAACTTCTTCCAAGTAATAAGTTGTAATCGAGGGGAGCATCGACCACCTTGACATCAACAGTGACAGTTTTTCCGCCCAACTTGATGGGCAGGGATTGTAAAATTCCACGGGGATGAAAACCTTTCCCATCGAACGTGCGTAACATCATTGGGGATTTGTTAAGTGTGGGTGATTTTAAACTTTTCCAACACACTAAAGACATTACACAAGTAGAGGCTCCCTCATCCAAGATGGTTTGGTGAATTTGTTGATTGTGAACAACAACATCAATTTGGAAAGCAAGTTGGTGGGAGAGTCGAGATGTATAATTGTCTAGGTTAAACATGATATGGTTGGATGACTCAGGATCAACAACGCCAATAGCAGCCAAAAGTGTTCTACGTTGACTAGGGCAATGATGCAGAAATTCTAACACAGACATAGAACACGGTGCTTGAGCCAAATCTTCAAAAATGTTGTAGTGTTGGGCGGAACGTGAGCTAGGATTAAAGGTAGATTTACGGATAGTTCTCTTAGGAGGGTGTAAGATAGAGTCGAACGTAGGTTTCTCAATCTGAAGTGGTCCAAATGGAGGATTAACTAATGGAGGACTAACGGAGGACGGTGATGGATCCGGTAAAGTATCGGTACCATTAGTGATTTCTCCTTTGTCAGGTTTAACCGGTGTGTCGTATGTCTTAGAGCGAGTGATGGCTAGAACTGCCCCCAGGAGAGGGGGTTTGAGCAACCATGGATTGTTGCTGTGGAAAAGGCTGAGTAAGCACGGGGGGTTGTGAATTTCCCTGGAAAATTTTGGCCACTTCATTGTGATGTGGACAGTCTTGAGTGTAGTGATCATCACCACAAATGATACATGGGAATTTTAGTTTCACTTATGGTTGATTTTCGGTAGCAGGTGTTTGAGATTTATTTTTTGGTTGTTTGTTGTTTTTTTTTTTTTTTGACAGAAACAAGTAATGGTTTTTTTTAATTATAGAAAAAGTGGTGAAGCCACTGATGCGATTACATATGGACTGAGACATGCTCTACATAACGGTTACAAAACTTGGAGTTTATACTTCCTTCCAGGTGGAGGATATTATAACACTAACAGAGTTATTAACTGCGGAGGCTTCTATACAAAACGCCTTCATCGCTACAGTGGTTGCATATCTCCAATCCTTGCTTCTGAAATGTTGATCAAATTACTTTGGATCTCCCTGCTTGGGTTGGTTCCTCTCCGTCTTCCATTCTTTGTTCAATTGTTCCATTTTTTTTTCCAAACTACTGACTTTGTTTTCGAACTCTTGTTTAGGATCTTTGAGCTCCTTGTGGAGCTTTCCCAGCTCCTCTGTTAGCCCAAATTTGGTTATGGCGATATCAGCTTCGAGCATTTCCAAGCGTCTCCTTGCATTGATATCTAAGTTCCCGAGGAAGTCTAGTTGATGATCCAACATATGTTTGAAGCGTTGCAGGGTTTCTTCCAACGAATTCAACCTTTCTTTAGTCGTGGGCTTACTTCCTGAGCTAGACGCCATCTCCTTCTCCTTCCTTGTTGCTCCTGGTTTGTTGAGCCTTTGCGCTTGGCCCTCTCTGCCTCTGCTTGACTGTCTCTCTTGCCCTTGGATGCTCCTGGGATGAGGAGGCTCTTCCTTGCTTCCCTTTTTATTTGCAATTTCTTCTAGATTTGCCTCCCCTAAACGATTCACGCGATCTGAGAAGTATGGGTGTTTTGTTGGTGTGATGGTTTACCCTGGAATTTCAGCGACCAAATGATGTTTATGTCCTTCTATTCTGACATTTTCTTTGTCTTTAACTGATGTGGAATCTCCCCTGTATCTTGTCTCTCGTGCCTTTTTTCCTTTCCATATCGTGCCCCTGTCAACTACCGGTCTCTTTTCCCGAGTCTCATGGTAGATCCATTCTATTTGTGGTTCCATTTAGTTGCAAGGTTCCAGTATGAGTGAGGGCTCCTTTATTGGCCTCTGCATCTACTTACGTGTTCAGACTTCGGAGGACATGGTAAATCTTGTAAGTGCGGAGAGTTTCAAGGAGGAGCTGGATTTTCTCTAGAATGTGATGGAGTTTTTCCATTTTTGACTCTGTTACTGAATATTAAGGCTTGGATTACTAACCTTGAGTCTCCTATTATCACCGGATCTTGGACATTGTGGTTAATTGCTTGAATTATCCCTTGCCAGAGGGCCATCGCTTTTTCTCTGTTGTTAGATTCTATTCCAAGTCCCTAGGAAAAACTGAGTTCCAGGTGACCTGTGGGGCTTACCAAGACTCCTCCTCCTCCATCCAAACCTAGATTTCCTTTGGAGGCCCCGTCAAAGAACAAAATATGCTTGTTTACCTTTCTCTTCCATTTTTTGAAATCCTACTCCTCCTTCCTAATTTCCCAATTTTCCCATTGTCGATTGCTTCCTTTTTTGTTGTTGTTGATCTTTGAGTTTAAAGTGTTCAATCCATTGTTCCTCTTCCGACTCCAGGGGCCTTGAGTTTTTAACTTTGCAAAAGTAAGGAGCACTCTCCCCAAAATAGGCTTTTATCTTAGTTGCAACTTTGGTTGGGCTACTTTTGGTCTCCCTAAAAATCCTGTTATTTATTTCGAGCCAAATCTTCCAGAAAATGAATTTTGGGAGAGCGCCCCAGAGGGTGGAGATTTGGCTCTTTTTGGTTGTCTGGAAGGGACAAAGGGAGTTCCATTTTTGGAGCAGGATGTTGGGTTCTTGAGGCAGAGTGATGGTATTAGGTTGTAGTCCCATGGCCAACTGCCAGAATTCCTTGGAGTAATCGCAGCTTAGGAGCAGATGGTCTATGGTTTCCTCTTCTTGAAGACAAAGTGGACATCTGTGAGGACCTTCCCATCCTCTTCTTCTTAAGTTTTCTCCAATCAGGATACCTCTATGTGTCGTGGTCTAGACAAACATGTCTGTCTTTGGGATAGATTTGGCGGACCAGATTGCTCTCCATATCGTTGGATCTAGGGGGACGTTAGGGACAGTTACTATGTGATGATACCTAGTTGTTGTAGTGTAATTTCCAGAGATTTCTCCCCATCCTCTCTTGTCTTTTCCCTTTCTTTTAGGGGGTATTTCCCCTGTAGACATAACTTCAGAGTGTTCCACTCCTCTTCCAAGTCTGGTGGTATGTTGGCTATTTCCCATTTTAGCCAGGGTTTCTGTTCATCAATCCCCCAAACTGAGATGTCCCACAAATTATTTAAATTCTAAGTTCTCATCCAGTTTTTGAGATGATTAAGGTCCTGTCTCGAGCCTAGCGGGGGGTCTCCCATTATTGAATATTCCCAAACTCTTATCTCTTTTCCATTTCCTAGTATCCATGTAAGATGGGGGCTAAAGTGTTTCATAGCCTTCTCTCACAGAGATAATATTGGAGATCCTTTCTCCGCCATGGCTGGGCGGTCTAGGCATTTTTTCCTTGGGCCTAGAAAGTATTTCTTCCAAAGCGCTTTTTTACTCCAGGAAGAGGTCCCAGTGATTAGGTTCCAAAGTATCTTTTCTCCTAACACTAATTTTTTTGCTTGGAAGTTTTTAAATTGAAGGTCTCCTTCTAAGACTGGCTTGGAGATTTGTTCCCAGCTTATTAGATGCAATTTCCTCCCTGATTGCTTTCCACCTTCCCAAAGAAATCTTCTAAATAGTGCTTCTATTTTTGGGATCATGGTAATAGGGGCTAGTAACAAGGAGCTTTGGTAGATCGGGATGCTCACTAGAACTTCTTTGATAAGGACCACTTTTCCTGTGAGGTTTAACCAGCTTGTTCCCCGGTAGTTTATTTCGTTTTTTAACTTGTCTATCAGCAGGTTCCATTGTGAAGCCTTTGGCTTGGTTTTGAAGATTGGGGCTCCAAGGTATTTAAAAGGTTCCCAATTGGTACAGCCTTCTATTCCCAGTACTCTAGAGATATCTAGAATTTCCCTTAGCTTAATATTCCATCCAAAGATCTTGCTTTTAATCAGACTTATAACGCTGCCAGAGGTTTCTGTGTGGATAACTAATTCTTTTTTGAATTTCCTTTTTGTTTGCAAACTCGCTCCTCCCATCAACAACGTGTCGTCTGCAAACTGGGCATGATTTATGTCATTAACCCTAGGGGTTATCCTTAGGCCTAGAAGATTGTTATGTGTCTGGAAATGATCCAATTGGAAGCTAAGTACTGAAGCCTGGATGGCATAAAGAAGAGGAGAAAGCGGGCAGCCTTGCCGAAGTCCTCTGGAGGCTTGAAAGAACTTATTTTCCCATCCATTCACTAGCGATGCTATCCAAGGGGAACCAATGTAAGCTTTTATCGAGTTTATAAAAGATGGGGCAAATCCAAAGTTTCCCATGACTGTGAACAGAAATTTATGTCTAACTCTGTTAAACGCATTAGCAAGGTCGAGCTTTATTATTATACCTTTGTCTTTCCTTCGGATGTTGGAGTGTAGAGATTCTTGAACTAGGATGATATTGTCCACTATATGTTTTCCTTTTACAAAACCACCTTGATTTTCTAGGATGATTGAAGGGAGAATTTTTTTAATTATGTTGGCTATTACTTTTGTGAGGATTTTGTAACTTGTGTTACAGAGGGAGATTGGTTGGAATCTATCAAAGTTGACTGCTCCTTTTTATTTTGGGATAAGTGCAAGAAAGGACAAATTTGTTCCTCCTCCTAACTTGTTGCTTGTCTGGGATTTCCGAATCAGTTTCGTAAGGTCTGTTTTAATTATATCCCATCTTTGTTGGTAGAACCTGGTTGTGAAACCATCAGGACCAGGGGCTTTGTCTGGGTTCATTTGATCAAGTGCCTCATTTATTTCTCGCTGGGTGACTTCCTTTGTTAGACTGTTGTTGACTTCTTCTTGGATGAGGGTAGGGACAAGTGAGAGAGGGTACGTTGTGGATTCGATTGCAAACCTTTGGGTTTATGTGTAGAGAGTTTTCGAAAGAATCTTCCGCAGTTGCTTTTATGCCTTCAAAATCTGCGATTGTTTTATTTTGGACCTGAATTTCCGTGACTTTCTTGAACTGCGTTCTTTCCTCAGCTTGTTTGTGGAAGTAGATAGTGTTTTTATCTCCTACTTCCAACTAGAGACTTCTAGATTTTTGTTGCCAGTAATTTTCCTCCTCTAGACAGGCTTGGTGCCATTTTCGTTGGAGGTGGTCTTCTTGGTGCAAGATTGCTTGGGTGATTTCCTGGTTTTCCATTTCAAACTGATGATTCCCTAGCTGCTTTTGGGCTTCTTTGCGAATTACAATAGGGCTTGAATGGGTTTTTGCCCAAGACTTTAGCGCTGCCTTTAGTCTCCTGATTTTTTCTTCCCGAACAAAGAAGGTGAATCCTCTTACTGTGTCAGTCCAGATTTTGGTAACCAGCTTCTGGTAGCCTTCTTCATGGATCCAGGTTGGACTAAATCTAAAGGGGATTGGTCCTAGATTCTTGTCAGGAGAGATTTCTAACATGATTGGTTTGTGGTCTGACACATTGTGTGGGAGGATCGAAGAGGCGGGCATGAGGCCCAGAAGTAAGAAGGAACTTTGGACTAAAAATATGTTTAGTCTTACAGCAATGTGCCCTGGTCCTACCCTCTTGTTTTACCACATGTATTTACCTTTGGTTGGTTTGATGTCTTCCATCTCCCAATCAGACATGATATCTTCTACCCATTCTCTTGTTGGGTCTCGCACAATGGATCCCCCTTTTTTCTCGTTTAGAGCTAGGGTCACATTTAGATCCCCCCTCGATAATGATATTATCTAGATCCTTAAGCAACAAGAAATCTTTTAGAGTATCCCAGCAGTTTCTTTTTTCCTCCAACAAGACTGGTACATATAGATTGAAGAGACTTACCAGTCGGTCAGTTTCTTTGTGAAGTAGGTTGGTGTAGATCCAGTGTGTGCTTGCTTAAAAATTGACTAGATCAAACTTCATAGTGTTCCAGAGGGTGTTGATACCTCCTGAGGCTCCTCTTGCACTTTTTGATATTCCTTGGCTTATTTTCCAGAGTGATTTTGTTGTTTTGAGGAAGTTTTTCCCTTCCATCTTGGTCTCTTGGAGTAGTAGGATATCGGACTTTGAGGTTCTTATGATATCTTTTAGCGCTTCTTCTTTCATTTTGCTTCTAAAACCCCTACAATTCTAGGATGTTAGTTTCATGATTTACCTGGGGGGGGTGTGGGCTCCTTGAAGATCCTTAGAATGCTTTCTTATCTATCTTACATTGATCAGGTGTATGATTATTGGTTGTAAGCCATTTAGGATGTCTTTGTATGTTTCCTTGTCTCTTTCTTCTTTCTTGGATTTTCTTCCTCTTCCTGTTTTCTTTGGAGTGATCAGGGTGTCACTTGCTCCTTAATATTCACTTTCTGAGGAGACCGCTCCTTCCTCTATGTTTGGATCTACGTCCTTTCCTGCATCAGTCTTGGCTTGCTCTTCTTCTATTTCTAGGACCGGTAACTCTCCGATATATGGAATTGATTTCCCATGTGTCTCTTCGGCTAGTGAAACTTCTTGTGGAGCTTCTCCTATCGTTGTTCCTGCCTGACTCTAATCCAATAGTCTGGAAATGTTCTCTGTCATTGCTCCTGGTTGGATTCATTGTTCCATGGGATGTGTGGGGATTGTCTTTTCATTCCTTGGTCCTTTTGTTTTGGATGAATTTTTCCCTTTCCTTGGTTGTTTCCAACCTTCTCCATTTTCTTTCTCCTTGATTAGGTTTTTAGGGAAGTTTCGTTGGAAATGGTCGTATTCGTGGCATCCCCTATATTTGAATGGTAATTTTTCATAATCAAGCTTCTGATAATGGTGCCATTATCCAACCTTTAATTTGATTGCCTCTGGAAGGCCCACCTCTAGGTAAACTTCAACGCAGATGCGTGCACAGGAATATTGTTCTTTAGGATCCTCTCTGTCAATATATTGACCTAGCCCATTTCCAATTGTCTGAAGTGAAGAGGGATTCCAACAGTGGAAAGGAGATTAGGGAGCCTTACCCAAACGGGGACTTCCTTGGAACTTCAACCACCGGGTTGAAGCTTGGTGTCTAGCGATTCAAATATATCCCTTGAGTGCCCATGAAGTACGACCCATTCCTGAAGATGAGATCTCTATCTTCCTGGGAGATGAATTCAAAGATGAAGAATCATCTTCCCAACGCATAGCAGGTTACATTGTTCTTGATCAGTGGTCGTCAGTTCCTTTGGATCCCGTTATCTATGGTTTGGGCTGACGACCAAATCCCCATGAATTTTCCTACCAGTCCTCGGTCTAACAGAGATATTGCTACACGCATTGGATGATCCGAGGGTAGATCTATTTCCAGGATCAAATCGAGCTTCTTTACGAAGCTGGGGTTTCATCAGGGGGAAGCTTCTTGCCTTGGGAGGCCAGGAGCTTGTGGAAGGAGGTTGCGGGTGAAGGAGGGGGCGGTGGCTCCCCTCCTCTAGGGGTTTCCATAGCAGCAACATGGAAGCTAGCAGTGAAACCCTAGAGGTTTCAGAATGCTCGCCAACTCAAGTGTCTGGTATCTTGGTTGTTCATTGTTATTAGTATTTTTTGATTTATTTTTTGCCTTCTTCTTACCTCCGGATTGTTGTGAAGGGGCAGATTGAACTGCATTCACCTCAGAGATCTGAGTTTGGGGGGAGGTAGAGGAGAGTGTGGTCGACTGGGAAGTAGATTGAGTTTTGACAAAACCGATAACACCATCTGCATGGGATGAGGATGACGGCTTGGATGGATCGACATTAGCTCGAGAAACATTCAGAAGCAACTCATACAAAGTACCAGATTGTGAATAAACCAAATCTAAGTATTGAGCTCGAGAAATGGTTTCTTCCTCGGTGACCGCACCACCCATAGCGACATCACGAGTGATCGGGGGTAAAAGTGATTTAGTAAACCACTCCACCAATAATATGTCAGGAATGATTGCTTTGATCATCCTTCGTTGTCGTCTCCACTCATGAATATGGTCAGAGATATGCACAAAGTCGGTTTGATGAAGGGAGGTCAAGAGTTCAGTGCCCATCTCGTAGCGAATAGGTAGTTGAAAGTGCGTGAGAAAATACATGGCAAGGGAGTTGAAATCATGAAAAGAAGCACGTGGTAGTTCAATATACCACTTTACTGCAGAGCCCGTAAGTGTTTTCTCGAAAAGACGCAAATGTATAGAATCATCCATGAGGGAGTTTGACGAACACCACAAATGGAAAGTTATCACATGGTTATTTGGATCTTCTCCATATTTTTCATCAAATTTCGGAATATCAGAAGGAAGTTTAGCTGGAATAACTGGCCAAATTGGTGAATGAAAAATAGGATCATTGGTTAACCGAGACAAGTCTCAGAGATCCAAATTCGCAAGGAAAGGTAGTTGTCGGTTAATTTGCAGATGATACTGGTGTGGCATAGGAACACCAGTAGGACCATAAACTAGGTTAGGTGGATAATTGTAACCAGTAGGTCCTCCTACATACAGTTGTTGTTGACCAGGATAAGCAGGATTTGATTATGGATGAGAAACATTTGCATAATCTGGTGGGTTATGAGCGTTATAAGCCGGGTGATTTGTTTTCCCATAAGGAGGATAAACACGTTTCCCTTGAGGAGGGTAAGAAGTAGATCTCAAAGGCGGATACGCATTAGGGGGAGGATAAACATTAGACCCTTGGGGAGGATAACGTTGTTGTCCTTGAGGACTCCAGGTGGTGTTTGGGATGCCGCCCAGATAAGGTTTTCCATAAGATGGTCTGGAAGGAACATGATTTGATACTCCTCCTTGTGGGTTATGATATGAGTGCCCCCCAATGTGGGGTTGGGTAAATGTGCCTCCTGAAGATACTCCCCGTGATTGTGAAGTGTTTCCAACAAACAAAGGTTTCCCCCCTGCCAGCGGTGGATTAACGACCAGGGTATGACTRGMAAAGGGAGGTTGCCCTCCGGGAAGAACATGAAAAGGGGGTTGTCCCCYGGGAGGGGTAGTCCCACCATAGGATGGTGGTATTCCAGGAGGGATAGGTCTGCTAGATGGTGGTTTCCCTCCAGTCGATTGTATTTGGCTGGCAAGGGTTTGCATTCTCTGGTGAAAATATTTCCCATCAAGATCGTGSGAAACATGTGGAGCTATAGAGTGAAAGTTTGTAAAAGTGGGGGTAGGGATAGAAGTGCCTTGGGAATGAGTAGAGGTGATGAGTCCAACATTAGGATGGACTTGTGCTGACATAACAGTAGGGTTAATGACCTGATCGATGGGGTGATTCATAATTTGACCAGATGGTCTTGTTTCAACAGGAGGGTCATGAGGATTAAAGGGTTGTCGAATGGATTCAAAATGTTCATAGAGATTGCGTCCTGATGAAGTCCTCCATACAGAATGAGCATGTGTGGTATTTGTATCTATTACAGTGGTAGGACGAATAGGAGTCCTATACTCATCACCAAAGATTGGTTCTATGGATTCCATATATGTTTCGATAAAATCTCTCTAAGGTAACTGTGGGATCTCTTCGTCTATGACGTTCCCAAGGGATTCTAAACAAAGTAAAAGTGGTTTGAGAGGGGTTGCTGACATAGATGTAGTGCAAGGAGTGGGATTCTCAATCGTAACCAAATCACCTTTTGGGTTGTATAACAAAGGAGTAACAACACTCCTAGCGTCAGATTGATTTTCTACCTCCCCACGATAGTTGTCTTCTGGAGGGTTAGGAGGTAAGGGTTGGTAGCCTTCCAAAGGCATCCCTTGCATCCTACGCAGTCGTCGAAGACCTTTATCATCTACAGGCTCAATTTTGGAGAATAACAGTACTCGCTGAAAAGCTAGGGCCAACTAATGAAAAGAAATAGCATACGCTAATAAAATCTAGGAATCAAAACCAAGCAAACAAAACTTCTCTCGATGATCATACTAGTTGGTGATGAAATCCAACATCATGTGATCAAGTCAAGAAGGGGCTAGGATATGGTGGAACAGTTACAATGGCGACCTGCTTAACGGACTTTCACCTTGGTGCAATCTTCCACGCAGTAATTGTGGATTTACCTTCCAAGGAGCCCGAGTGAGTTTGACCAATGTCTATTCCAGGTACAGTGAGACTTCCTTTCACCGTCACCTCGTGTAAGTACCTAAAGATTATGGAAACTAAGGACACAAACTCGTAGTCAGCCCCTGGGCGGGTACAGTCGATAGTCCGATATGAACGTATGGGTAGAATAACAAGTCCGAAATCAACTCGAGAGGCTCCCACACATAATCGTGGGTATACCTTCAAGTGACCCCCAATATACGATCCGACCACTCCAAACAGTTGAACCACAGAGGGATAATCTATGTAATTCTCCCGAATGCGACCTCGTGCGTAACCTCTGTGTGAGAGGGGGATCCCAGAAAGCCTATACGACAATTGGATTTGCTCTCCCTATCGCAAGATGATAATGTTTGTTTTGAAAAACTTTGGAGAGTTCTACTCACAGCCTAATCCAAAGTGCTAATCCTAGTCTAATGTTGGTGGAAGATTCTAAAAACAAAATGTTCTAGATAAATTTTAATTAGCAATAATTTTTGCAGTTGTTCTTTACTTAAAAGGTGTATGAAAGTGAAATTGTTGGTGTTATGACTCAATTCCCCAAAAATGCATAAAATATGATAATCAATCGTTTCTTTCGATGAATGCCTATTTAATGGAAGGAGAAAAGTTGTTTTCACTATCAAACACTAAGATGCAATGTCCTCAATCAATTTGTTTCTCACTCAAATCCAATGTAATGCTAAAAAAATTCAGAAATGCCTTATAATATCCAAACCAATCACTAAAATATGTCCTTTTTCTTATATGTGAATGATAATCAGATGTAAAACTTCTAACGTCAATCAGACTTCGTGATTAAACAATCAGAAGCAAACCTCACACAAACAAAAATACACTCTCGTTGTGAATAAACAAGAAAGACAAAGATAACAAAATTTGCAAACAAGAACCAAAAACCTCAATCAAAAGAGAAATGCTGGAAAACTAACCTCAAAGATCAAATGGAAAGGTTCACGGACCTTTGGCTTTCCTCACAAAATCTTCCACTCAGTCAGATAAACGAGAAGAAAACAACAAGTTAACTCTAGGTCAACAAAGACAAAGAGTGACTTCAAGGCAAGGAAATAAAATGCCAAATTTCAAAACAAAAGAGGATCAATCCTTAGAAAACAGGGTGTTGAAGGCCAATACCATGATGAACTGAGAGTACGAGACTCTCAGGAAGTGCAAAAAACAAAAACTGAACTCGGAAATTGAAAAACTAGAAGATTTTTCACAGAAAAGGGGGTATCACTCTGGTGTAAGGGGAACCAAAGCATTCCAACACTCTATATAACACCACCAGGGAGTGTTAACGCTCTGATAGCAAGGGCAGGGGAGCGCTCTACTTCAAAATTTCAAAAAAATGCCCAGAAACTCAAAAAATCAAGCAAAATCAGTCAATCAAGGTGAATAAGATGAAAGAAAAAGGCAATCAATCAGATATAAGAATAAAAAAGATAGTATGGAGAGGGTAAAAATAGTGGGCAAAGGTCCAAAACAAGATCTAGGAAAGGAAACAAAAATCAGAGCTCCTCCCCAGCGGAGTCGCCAATTTCTGTTACAGGTGAATCCTCCTATGGACAAGAAGATTCCCTCTTGGTCTCTAGAATCCTAAGGCCAAGATAGAAAAGTTCTTAACATGGACACTGACATCCTTTTAGGTCTAATAAAGATAATATATGAAGGAGAAGAAGAAATATATGTACCTTATTAACGAAGTTTGTCCTTGCAAAGTCTAGGCTGAGCTTCGATCCTGAGCTCCCTGATAGGTCCTGCAGAACAAACAAAGATACAATGGAATTCCTATTCTACTGAGATTAGCTCAAATATGGATCTATCTACTGAATACAAACTCATGTGGAACAAACATAAGTCTGAAAGAAACAGGCCAAGCATTGATATATTGATAAGAACAAGTAAAAGTACTTACAATCCTTTGATGAAGGTGCAACAACTTCTTCCAATTCTCCTTGTCCAACCCCTTTGCTCAAGTAATATACACTGATTGCTTTGATGACATCTCACTTATGAGATCATAAGTTTCACATCTCCATATATTTTATGTTCATACCACTTATAGGATCATAAGTTTGGTATCAATCTCTAGTCTCTCCCTTTCTTTCACCATGAGGAGGCCTCTTTATATAACCTTGGAGAGGCCCAACCACTTGAGAGATATTTGGGATAAGTTGAGGTTTCTTCTCCTTCAGTTGAGGATCTTCCCTGTGATCATGCCTTGACCTTCTATTTGAATCCAACCACCTTCAAAAATTGAGGGATTCTTCCATGATTTGTCTCAACAAACCAAAAACTCGCTCAGAAAAGATAGCGCTCTCCCAAAAGGGTGCACAGAGCACTCAAAATCTCCCCCAAATAGGCCCAAGGAGTGCTAGCACTCCCTGACAGTGGGTAGGGGAGCACTCCTCTCCAAAATCCATATTTGAGTGGTTTTTCCAGTGGTAAAAGGCTTGTAGTCTTTGTCAACTGATTTCTCTTCTTCAAAACTAGTCTTTGAGGTGTCTTAAGTGTCCTTATGATGTCGTTAGAGGCACGACATAGGCAAGTTGGCAGTATGATGTTTCATACAATTGTGACACTTTTGGTCAAGATGTGACACTTGCGGACAAGATGCGACACTTACACACTTGTAATGACGACACTTGTGACACTATTGAAGTGAGTAATTTTGAGGTGTAACAGGTATAGTTCGATTCTTCATCTCTGAGCATCTTTCTCATAAATGTGATTGGTTTCTCATTCCCTTGGTCATTATTTTGTAACAAAACACCTGCAACAGTATCATCAAAAGCAAAAGAAAATATAATAAAATATTTTGAAAAATCAAGGCTTACCAATATGGATGCTTTGGTGATGGCATCTTTAGTCTGTTGAAATGAATGGAACCCTGCTTCATCCCATATGAAGCCTGGATATTTCTTAAGAAAATTGTTCATCGGCTTGAATAATTATGATATATTCAGGATGAAACGCTTGATGAAGTTTACCTTTCCAATAAATGATCTCAATTATTTCTAGTTCCTTGAAAACTAAATCTTTTTTATGCCTTTGATCCTTTTAGGATCAATCCTTACGCCATTCATCGATACAATGTGGCCCAAAAGTTTTCCCTCTGTCACACCTAAAATGGTCTTGTTTGGGTTGGTATATATTCCATACATTATACATATTTTGAAGACATGTATGAGATGATTGATATGATCCTTTTTTTTCTTTGGGAAAACTTTGAGGTCATCTTGATAGATTTCAACTATCTTCCTGATAAGATCTATGAAGCCATAGTCCATGGCTCGTTGAAAAGTATCTCATGTGTTCAACAAAACGAATGGAATTATGATGTACTTCTGTGTTCCCCAAGGATTTGTTAATTTTTTTTCTCCCTGTCTTCGTGATTGACCAACACTTGGTTGTATCCTGAGAATCCATCCAGAAAAGACAACATTTTTGAACCTGTAATTCTTTGTAAAAGAATCTCCATATCTGGGAGAGGATAATTGTCTTTGATGCAAGATTTTTTAAGATTCCTGAAATAATCACATAATCTGATCTGAATCGTCTTCTTTCTTACTATCACCACATTTGACAACCTAGTAGTTGGAGTAATGATTCCTGCATCCAACAATTTTTGTATCTCTTGCTTGACCATTGGGCCTAACTTGGGATTGATCCTCCTCAACTTTTTCCTAAATGGTTTCACCTCTGGTAGGACTAGTATGGTATGTTGAATGATGTCCCCTTTGTAGGCCTTCAAATAATCATATGACCAAGAAAATACATATTTGTATTCTATCACCAATTTCCTTATCTTCTCCTTCTCTTATTCAGTAGTACATGTACCAACCTTGATTTTGTTTTGGGTCTGCAACTTCTCCCACATTGAACTCTTGATATTCTTCAGGATTTGTTGTTTTTGTCCTTCCTTTCTATGTGTCATCCCTATAAAAAGTTGCTTCCAAAGGAACCAAACCAATGGGAACTTTATTTGCACATATTTTTGTAATGGAGTCATTGTCTCTCTCATCAAGCACATTCTGCTCAAATTCTTGGATGTTATGGAGAAAACTAAGGATTTGATCATCATCTTCAAACACTTGCCAATTTTCTACATTGTCTGGAATGGATGGCCTATAAAGTGTAACTATTGTGTCACCCTTCTCTAATTTTGTACATGGATGAAATAAGGATGTTGCTACTGCAAGTGCATTATCCTTCTCGTTATGTGCTCGAGGTACTGCTTCAAAATCAATCTCTTTGAATTATTTCATTGCTAAAAGAACTGTTGACTTGTATCTTTTTAGCCTTTCATGCTTGCAAGCATTGTGGCCTTTAACTTGGTAAACAATGAGATTAGAATCACCAATAACATATAACATTTTAATTCCTAAATCTTTAGTAATATTCAAACCAAGTAGCAATGCTTCATATTCGACAACATTATTTGTAGCTTCAAATTCTAATTTGAAAGAATAATAAATAATCTCATCAGAGGGGAAAGTGAACATAATATATGTGTCATTACATGACTTGGAGCTAGCTCCATTGAAATGCATCGTCCACTTGCCTTTGGTGTCTGAGTGAACCGTTCCTTCTACTATGAATATTTTGTAGGCTCCAAATGCTTCATCTTTCCATACCAAATTATCTTCTTCGTTCCTGGGATCCTCTACATGACTTTGTATATAAGAGTCTTTGAATAAGGTGATTGGTTCTCCATTGATAATTGGTATCGTGGAATAGGATTGATCCATCTGTGATGTGCTTCCAAGATAATCTTACCATTCTCGAAATAACCACATTTTCCATGTTTTTGGGATGTCAAGAACAACTACATCCATGGAAATCATGACATCTGGGTGTTTTTCCAAATGAACTTGTAAGTCCTTAATTACACTGATAGTCGGGATTTGTCATGTGAAATGAACAAAGTTCACTCACACAAAGAATATCCAATATAAATAGGATAGTACACAAAAATCCATATAGGATAATAATAATATGAATATTGAATATGATATGAGATGATTACAATGAGAATGAGGGCTTGTTTATATATCCTCACATGGGTTCCCTTTCATGAATAGACACATCATTTAGATCAGACATGACTTTTTATTTATGATGTGTTTAATTATTATATTTAATTATTATTTATTATATCTATTTCTATATATATTGTGTTTTTTTATTTTATTTTGTAAATAAAAAAGTATTGTATTACCTTGCTTTAGCAAATATCACACATGTCTGAGTATACACGCCACTTTTTTTGCCACCGCAGTGGAAACTAGAACGCATAGACACCATTGTTCAAAAACCTTAAAAAAGACATCTCTCAAAAACATGGGGACTTGACACTTGTTCTTCCACAAGCATGGAAACCAGAACAAGCGGTGGACAGAGTGCCCCAACCAACTAGTGAACTAGAACCAGAGTCTATGATGGAAAAAAGAATTAACACTAAGACCAGAGAAACAACTTGTAAGAGCACTAGACATGAGGTGAACCATGGCGTCCATCCTAGCGAAGTCAAAAGATGAAAGGCTGGCAGTAAGTCAGGCATCGACTTTTCACAGTCTCGCTTGACAGGGAGTCATACAAGATATCCAAGCGCTTGTTGAGGGTGCGTTGGTTGTGTTGTTGCTCTGCCAAATCCTTGTGTATATTGAATATCAATACCAGGTGGTATTCCGTAAGCCTACAAGAGTTGGGATCCGGGTGAGCATGTTCTTCAGCATCGTCGTCTTTCCAACAGTCATCCCGGTTTGTTCTAGGATCTTCTTCCATGGTAGCAGCGGAAAAATCCTTAGCAGCAGTAGAATCTGTAGCATGGTCATCTTCCATAGTAGTAGCATAATTCTTTCCCGAGTGCCCTCCTGAAGAGGGATTTCCTCTTCCATAATCCATCCTATCTCGGTTGGCTCCTGGAAAATCAAAGGGGTGGTGGTGCAAGTGGTCTATCATTGTTCCAAGGTGGTCGTCGACAAGAAATGCATAATTTCCTCCCAGTTGGGTGGAATATCCTATTCCACTATACAACCTCCATGGAGACCCTCTTTGTTTGATGGACAGGACTTTGATTGAGCCGCCTCATGCCAATTCTGATCAAAGGAGGGTGAGTGGTTCAAACTGTCACTTGGGATGAGAATGAGAGAGGTTGGTCCTGGGCATTTGTGCCTGCCAAACCAACTATAATAGGTTGTCCCTCATCGGGGCTTACCTCTATCGTGAGGCATGGCTAAGCAGGGCGTAGGGAGAATAGAATCAGTAGTGGTGCGAGCAGGAGACAAATGATGGAATGTCAGGGCATGGAGAAAAGCAAGAAGAATTATACCATGAATTATGGTTGAATGCATAATATAGGACCCCCCATAGGATGATAAGACCAGGAGGATAGAGGAGTTGATGTCTCTGGTAGCCATAACTACAGGAGTAATGGCCACTAGATGTTTCGTACTAGTGTCGAGGATCCGAACCTTAGTCTCCATTAAGACCCAACGCACTAAGCCTTGGCAGAAGTGAAAGCTAGACATCACGACTAGATAGGGGAGGAGGTTGGCAATGATGGGATTTAATTACCCTCATATCCGCTCCATCCATTGACGTGTGTGTTCAATGTGTCACCCCATCCGGGGAATATATATTGTGTTCATAACATTGCCTTGCCATTAAAAATTATTTTTCCTCAAAGCATACTTTATGGAAGACTTATCTCTTGCTCTGGATTGTAATTATTGTCTCTCAATTCTTCATTCTTGAGTTAGTAATCATTGAGGACCTAAGACGATAGGATATTCTAAGCGCTGAGAAAAACTATCGAATTATAAAGGAGTCTACCCATCCTAATTCAATCTTCTGTGGATTTGGGTTTTTATAGAGTTCTTAGAAAGAAATTGATAATTTCTACTCCCATGATAGCTTCTATTTTGACCCCCACTTGTACTGGAAATAATATTCTTTGACATTATAGTTATTTGTTTCTATCGATACATTGATTGGCTGATGTATCGACTTTTTTGATTAGGATGTTGATAAGGCATCCTTGTAACTTGATATTTACTTTGTATACTTGTAACTTTTTCTTGATTAACGTTTGGAATTGAGTCTTCCCCAGGTTTTTTCTAGTTCAACATTTGAAGTTGAAGACCTATTTACATGAGTTGTAAGGTTGACAAGATATGTATTAATTCCTTTATCCAAATTTGAGATTTTTACATCTAAAGACTTCTCTAGCTCCATAGGTTCAGTCATTGTCTCTTTATCGACTATTGATGTTTTGTGATCTAACTCTTCTTGTAAATACTTCTTATCATGCTTAAGTATTTTAATTTGTGTTAGTAAATCTTGATTATGTTGTTTTAATCGTAACAGTTCTTTTTTATCTTCTGACTTGTCATCTTTGTTTTTTTATTATGGATTCTCATTTATTTCATCCTTTAATATTTTAATTTGTTCTAGTAAATTTTGATTAAGGTTCCTTAGGCGGGAGATTTCTTCTTTTTCTTCGGTTAATTTCTCTTTGAGACCTTAATTTTCTTGTTCCAACTTTTGAAAACATTGATTGTTCTCCTTGGACTTCAGGATTTTTGCAAGTAGTTTTTTATTATGATTTCTTAAACGAGAAATCTCTTCGTATTTTTCAATGATGATCTTTTCACATTCTTCTTGTCGATCTTGTAACTTTTGTATTGAATTCTGGTTATCTTGAAGGATCACCTATGATATGTCCTTCGGGTCTTCTGATGATGGAGCTTCTGAAATCGACTTCATTGTAATGTCATGTAATGTGATTTTCTTCTTCTTATAAGAAAATGACAAAAACTTTCTCCATGTGTTGAAAATAAAAGTACTCAATGTATCTACCCAAGTTGACCCTAGAATTATATCAACATTGTCTTGATACATTGATACCACATTGAATTGACCTTTGAATTTGTAATCACCAATAGATAGTTGTAGGTTCTTAATTTCATATTTCTCATTGGAAAGACACGTGTCATTTTCAATTATATTTGGTTTTAAAACCATTAATTGGTTCACCAGGTCAACATTAATGTGATTTTTCCTAGCATTCGGGCAAATAGCGACGTTGATATTTTTTCCTTGAATAATCTCATTAACTTATAATAAGGGATCCGCATATTTTTTATAAGTATGAAGGAATCTTCCTTGTTTTTCACCACGAAACTCCATTTATATAATTATATGTTTGAACCTTGAAATGTAATAATAATATATATTACTTTTCTTCACCCTTCTTTTCTTCACCCTTCTTTTCTTTTTATCTTCATTTTCCTCTCTCCAATATATATATATATATATATATATATATATATATATATATATATATATATATATATATATATATATATTTCCTTTACAAAAAAATTTATACTTTATAAAAATACTTTATATCCACTTTAAGTAACTTTTTTTTATACTTTATAAAAGTATTTTTATATTAACTGATTTAATAATGTCTTAATTAAATACCATTTTAAAAAGATCACCTCGGTATATACATTTACTTCTCCTTTATCCACAAATAATATATAAAGCTATGCACTTTTTATAACTTTGAATATGGCCTTAAGATTATTTTTATAATATCCTTTCCATAATTAATTTGGATGTATGAGGTATGAGGTCTTTTTTTTTTAATAATTGGTCATTTATCTTTCTTTTACTTGTAATTTATTTTAATGGTTTCTCTCTTATTCATTTTGTTATACCTTGTTTTTTTAATAATATTTTTGTAATATATAATATATATAGCTTATCTTACAAAAATCTTTTATTTTTTYTAAAAGGCACCTTTAAATACTCTTTTTACTTTTTCCCTTTTATTTTAAAAACTTCAAATACTCTTACGTAACTTCAATTACTCAATAATAAGTCATGTTTTTACACTTTGTGGTAACTTTATGAAAGATCCTTTTTTTTTCTTTTTTAAGAACCCCACTAAAATATACGTTCTCTTAATAATAATATATTTTCCTTTAAAATAAGATATTAATATTATCTATGTTCCTGGGACCTTTTAATAAACTTAGTAACTTTTTTTTTTAATGAATGATCGAGACCTTTGACGTGAGGTTTCGTTTGGGATTTCCTTTTTAACTTCTTTAACTTATATACTTCACCTTTACTCCTTGTAAAGTTATGGAGATGCACCTTTTACTCCTAACTTCTTAGTAATTGTTGGTAAACTAAGTATTACACTCCTGGGAAGGATTTCACCTTTGTATTTAATAGTTTGACTTTATAATTTTCTTATGTAACTTTTATATTGAAACACTTTGATTTTATTTTTATTTTTCTTTTATTCATAAACCAGTTACATACGTATTTTGAATTTGCAGTGGAATATCTTCGACTAAATTCTGAGTTTTTATATGGCCAAATGCTTGAGTTGGTCAAAGACCCTGACTTTAGAGAAACTCTGGAAAAAAAAATTGTGGCCAACAATCGATATTCAGCGGAGTGCCCAAGAAGAGGATTTGATACCAAATGAGACAAACAAAGTTCACTCACACAATTTATATCCAATATAAATTGGATAGTACACATAAATCCATATGGGATAATAATAATATGAATAATGAATATGATATGAGATGATTACAATGAGAATGAGGTCCCTTTTATATGGCCTTACATGGGTTCCCTTTCATGAATAGACGCGTCCTTTAGATAAGACATGACTTTTTATTTATGATGTGTTTAATTATTATATTTAATTATTATTTATTATATATATTTCTATATATATTGTGTTCATAACATCATGAATCGAAAGCACACATGTTCATGTAAGGCTTGGAAGTCTTCAATCCCATTTTTTTGCAACTTCCAATGACATAACATGCATTCAAGCCCCAGTATCCATCATACAGTTGTGCAAAATCCAATCTGTGACAACCAGTGATATGAAAAATGGTTCATGTTGATCATTTGATCCAAAAGTTCTTGATAAGAATAATGGAAGATCCTTTTCTAGATCTGGTGTTGATTTTGCATTGTTTGCTACTTCAAAACCCAAAGTCTTTCCAATATGTTGCTTGAAGATCAGGATCTTCACTATCTCTACCAGTGGGACTGGCTACTTGGTGTTATTCGCCCTTCCTATAATATCAATCTCTGAATTGTTATCTACTGTCTTTCCTTGTTGTACCTGAGCTGGGAGTTTCCTTTTCTATAGGGGGTCCTTACTCTTTCTGAGGGATCTCAGAAGCTTTCTTGTTTATGTGTGCATATACCAACCCATAAATATGATTTATCTGATCAATCTTCTCTTAAGACAACCCGCTACCAGACCCTGATACTATTTTGTTAGAATCACCCTGATCAAATGTTGACATGGTGTTCAATGAATCTGATGGCCTTTTTCCTTCTGAATTTGCTTCTAATAGTGCCTCCTGATGGTAGAGACAAGTATCCTATACATGTAGTGAAATAGTAAGGATATAGATGATCTATTTCATTTTTTTTGTCCAGGTTGTTTGGAGGTCTTGGATTCTGAGGCGGACCTCCCATCACACTTCTAGGTTGGAATCAGTTTTGTTGGATCTGTTTTTGCATGTTCTATACATTATTTTCTAACCTTTTCATTTTGTCTTTCCCTGTTGTGTGGATCTAAGTGACCACCAAATGTAGTTTTTTCATCTGTTCAGATAACTTCATGAATTCATCTGAGGATTCTATAGAATAATATGCTTTTTCTTTTGATTTGAGCCTCACCCTCAGAGGGGCCATTATATATGGTTTTCCTGACATCTCATAATTTGTATCCAATCTCTTTGCACTTTCCTTTGCATCATCCAATTTATTAGGTTGACTGTGATTAAGGAGAAGGTTGTACATTCTTGGAAATCATTCAAGTAGTATGTCAGCTTTGTTTGCTCTGATGGTGCATGGGTGGTTGGAATATCCTGCAAAACCTTGTCAAATATGTTATTAAAATATTCAATGGATTCATTTTCTTTCATTTTTATAGATGTAAGAGCATTCAATACAAACCTAATATCTTTCTTTTCATCTCATTTATCAAAGAAAACACATTGAAATTTTTCAACATAATCAATACTAGCATCACGCAAACTCTTTAACCATTTAGTTGCATCACCACTCATATAAAGAGAAAAAACATTAAATAAAACATCTAATTGAGTAATGTGGGTTAGTTTGACACCCAACAAGAACTTCTCCTAATACTCCTTGGCTTTAATAGAGTGGCATCCAATGAAAAGGGGTATGTATTTCAAGGATTATGGTAGGTCATGAGGATACCCTACAATGTTAGTGAAATTGAAAGGTCTATAAAAATCGCTTAACCAAAAAAGCCATGTTTTGATGAACTAGATCAACAAAGAGATGTCTTATATTAGAAAGAGATTCAAAATGTAAATGATGATTTACCTTTGTTTCTCTTACCCTCTGGGTTCTTCTTCGGTAGAATATCTCAGGTTCTGGAATGTATAAGATCTCACCTTGAGAGTTAAGTCTTGTGTTTTACCTTTGTGTATAATGTGTTTTGGGTGGAGACTCTAGGTGATATCCTGCAAGTTAGTATACGATATAATAAACTGACAAAAAATGTAAAACACAAGTTCTTACAAGAGATCAGATAATGAAGTTTCTATATTTTGTAACTTTTAATTGCAATGCACTTCTTTTATTTTTCTTTAGTGGAGTCACCAGATGAGACCCTGAAATGTTAGCAAGTAAAACCAAAATAATATCATCAAAGTACAAAGCAATAAAATTTATAGATATATGTCATTGAGGACCCTTTGGTTTGAAAACTTTGTTCCCCAACAACAGTGTAAAAAAATGTTACCGGCCAAACTAGCAACCCGAGAAGGTCTTAAATAATACATTGTTAAAGTATTAATACAATAATAAAGTAATACATTACTAACACATTATTAAAGTATTAATTATGTTGGATTAGTGAGAGGTGGAGTGAATCAATAATAGAGCAATTTGATCCTTTTAACCATAATATGTAAGTGTTATTTATCTTTATGATCAATATAACATTATCATCCAATAAGTGCAAAGTAAATAAACCATAAACAATGAACAATCACACACATGCATAGTACACCAGTGTTTTTACGTGGAAACCCAATGCGGGATAAAACCACGGAATGATTTTTTTTATATGTCTTTAAGAATTAAATTCATTGGAAGCACCAACTTCCTTTGTTCTTCAGCTGCAACTGGAAGGAGGCTCCAACCCCCTATATTTGCAGGCTACAACCTGAGGGAAGATCCAACTCCCCAATTATCTGGCTACAACTACAAGGAGGCTACAACCCCCTATGTTCTCCGGCTACAACCACATATTATTGCCCATCGTTTCGTCCTAAAATATAAATTAAATGATGAAACCACTGCCACACTATCACTGTGAGGTATACCACTATAAACATATATCAATCTGTGCCAACAAATTGTAACCAACATGTGCCACTTACCTGTAACTAACATGTACATGTACTTTGCCTGTACCAGCAAAACCCAACAGGTACGTGACATGTATGTGTTGCATCATGTGTATGTACATGCTCTTTCTCTATTGTAGCTTGTGTATGTACGTGGCCTTTCTATACTGCATCTTGCATACGCCTTCTAAAAACTAGCGCTTTCACTTTCCTGAAAAAAACTCTGACCCTTCTTTTCCTCTGTCACATCAACCTGCAACATGTCATTTTGTCCTTACTATAGTTGTTCCCTATGCATACATCCTCATACAAATCCCTTAACCAAGTGCATCTATATCTCTCTAGTCATGTGCCATCCAAGTGTGTATAATCATGAAAAAGTATAATAACTCTCACATGGACTAGACATCAAACACTAACTGATATATAGCCTCTTAATACATCAACCACTTCACAAATACAAGCTCTCAACCATGTACCACAAAAACCCTTAACCATATGCCAAAAAATACAAGATATGCCTCAACACTAACAAGATGTACCAATGATAAATTATACCAACATTGTATTTATGTAGATTTGACTTATACAGTAAGTCCCATGAAACCAATAGCCTCTCTAGGGAAAATCTTCAAACCTCCATAATCGTTTCTCATGTAGACAACAAAATCCAACTACTTATAGAAATAAGACATATCTTTTGAACATGTACACAGATTTTTGTACCTGATCATTGTAGACCTTCATGGGAGCTTTTACCTCATACTTGCGCAACTTCAAATGTATCAATGATTACCTGCAATAAACCTTACACAATAATAGATATTCAATGTGCTCAATGTGTTCTAATAGGAGAGCATTGCTCTCTTATTTATACTTCCATGTAGCTTCCTCAAGGGGTTACCTTCTAACAAACTTAACCCAAATTCATTCTTTTAGGGCTAACCCACTTCTAACCACTTGTCCACTTCTAACCCACTTTGCTACAAATAGTAAATTCTCCACTTCTAGTTGCAAAAAAAAATAAATTAATTATTTGCTTATTGCACCAACTTAACCCATGATTAACTCCTAGTTTCATCCACTTGACTAGTCAACTTTTTCTAGGAGCTTCTAGAATAATTTGACTTCTTTGACCTTCTAGATAACTCATGAGGGTTCTCCAACTTTACAAGGCCATAACTCTATAACCGTGAGGAGTTATGTAGCATTCCACATATCACCGGAAATGGCATGACATGTACTATCCATATAGAATAGTTTTAACTGCAAACATATTAATGTTCATACCATTATACATCAATCAAACTGAAGTCCCTTAACTATATTGTTGGGGCTACCAGAATTTGCTATCGGACTTGCTTCAGGGATTGACATCAATGACAACCAACCCAATTAATCAACAAATTCATTAATAAAGTATTAAAGTATTATTGATTAATACAATAATAAAGCATAAATAAATTACAAAGGTATGAAATTATTAATAGTACATTAATACATTAAAGTAATAAAGTATTAATAACATCAATAAAGTAAAAATACATTAAAACTACTTTATAACATTATTGCATAAATACAAAACACAAATGTATTACATTTTTACATTAAAGTATCAATACATTAATACAATATTTATACATTAATTCGATAATAAAATATTCATGAATACATTAATACAATATGCTACATTAATAAAGTAATACATAATAATACATTAATAAACTAATAATACATTAAGAAAGTATTAATACATTAAAGTTATACTTTATACTGTATTGAATTTATTATTAGTACTTTATTATTATTAATGTACTAATACTTAAATTTAAACATTGCATTAAGGTATTAATCCCAAAACACCATGGAATGAGAGAATATATCACCTTTGTGACACTAAGCAAGTAGAAGATGAAAAACACTTCCTTTTGGATTACCTTGCCTATACCCATATTAGATCCCAATTTAAAAATATATTCCACATCACCGACCTTCCTAACCTCCTAAGTCATCAAAATTATGGTGATCTCAAAATGCTTCTCTCAATGTTTTTTGAGCATAGAACAATTTTAAAGAAATTGAAGTAATATCTTACCTTCTTAAGGTCTAATAGACCAATTGGTCTCAATGGATGTTAATCATCACCATCATCATCATCATCATTAAATAATTAGTACATTAATACTTCAACACATTAATGTATTTATGTATGAATGCATTAATTAATAGACCATTATGGTTGATCATGGTTGACCTTCGCCATGCTTGAATATGGTTGACCATCACCATGGTTGAGTATGGTTTCCCATGCCCATGCATGACCTTCGTAGACCATGTGGAGATGATTATGGTGGGTGATTTTGATTATGTTTAACCATGGTTTTCTATGGCACCATCGCATTGCAATGGTGATCATGTTTTCTTCGTCACATTACGACATAAGAGTTTGTTCGTCACATGACATCAACATATTATGTTGAAGACATTGGGATGAAGGGTGTAACATTCCCAGCTAGCCCAGTTGTGGTCCATTATGTGTGGAAAACTCATAAAAACAAAAATTTACTACTAACAAATTTCCTATAGCTTATCACTTACAAATTACAACTAGATTTAACTATTGTCTGCTACCATCAATTAAATGCATATACAACATGCTAAAACCAACATGAATGCAAATTAAAATAACTCAACACACTAGCATACATTCTTTCTCAAACACAGAGTTAATACACAACAATTTAACTCATAAATACAACACATGAACATATAAAACACTTATATTTTAATTCAGTTGTGCAACCAGTTGCTTGGGACGGACATTCCACCCAACCATGTACTTGTTGTTCCAAATTCCAATAGAAAGTCACCCCCGAGTCGAGGCTAGTAATCCACAAAAGAGGGTGGTCTCTCACTGTCCACTCACAAATCATAAATCCCACAACCCACTGGTATTCTACTATAACTATCTTGATTTTTCCACCAAATTTCTTCCTCTCAACCTGCCCAAACCAAGGAATGAACCCATTCATTGATCTCAGTCCCTCGGGTGTCCCATTGGTTTATCAAGGTCTCTCTGGCACAGGTAACCAAGAATCTCTATGCTGGGAAACTCAAGGGAGCTCTTTGCTATGAAATACTACCAACAACCAACAACAAACACTTGTTGTTACAATGCAACTCACACAAGAGTTCACTCTTCAAGCCTGAAAACCTAGTTGTTCAGTATTCATCTCCAAAATGCTCAAAAAATGCTCTAGCATGCTCCATAATTCTCCCTCCATGATTGCTCCAGCTCCAATCTCTCTTTTATGCTCTCTGGTTGTTGTTAATGCCAAAAACATGGTTTTCTAAAATTGTTGTCCCTACCCATACAATTTCTCTCTCCTTTGGCTTGCATGCTTGACTCACACACTTCCCCAAGCTGATTTTAGTCAGTCCCCATGCTCCCAATAAATATGGGATGTGACTTCTCACACCCACCTTCTTACATGTATTCAATGATTGGATTTGGGAACACTCAATCAGAAAATAGAATTTGAATACATAATGATAATAAAATTCAGGAAATGTGGGTTGAATTAATAGACATTGGTAATTCCTCCTTGGAACCATATTATACATTCTCTTAGACCCTCCTCTCTCTTTTGTATTGATTCATCCCCCATCTCTATCCATATACCTAGCAGTTGGCATCACATTTATTATTAAAATTCTGAAATACAATTCACATATACATCATTTGGTCGTAGCCACACATTATATCTACATTAAGCATTAATTAGGATTATAGCGGGGATGTTACATTCCCCCTCCTCTAAATTGTGTGTCGTCCTTGGTGCACACTATGCCGATATACATGCAAAAATTTAAATCACAATATTTTAAGAAAAAAATTCTGCAATTTTACAACTCCAACAGTAGTTCCAACCAAAGTCTCCCATTCCTCTCAACCCATTGACGCAATGAATATACCCCCTTCACTGCTCTCAATATATTGGTTTGTACCATTCGTTTGTTAGGGCCCCCAGTGCAGGTTGGCTAGGACTCTGAGATGTGATTTTGGAACTCTCGCTGCTCAAAATGGAGTCTTGCATTCTTATAGTTTTTTTTCTTTAAAATTGTGAAACATTTGTAGGTATTCTTCCTACATGTTTTCTTCATGCTCCCATGTTGCGTCTTTAGGACCATAGCAGGTCCATTGAACCTTTATCATATCAGTGTCTTTGTTCCTGAGTACTTTGAATTTCCATTCCAAAAAGTGTACTAGTTCCACCCAGAAATCCCCTTTGTGTTCCACCTGGATCACAATCCAGTCAATTATGTGGTTAGGGTCAGACACATATTTCTTTAATAATGACACATGAAATACATTATGCACTCTCATGGATGCAAGAAATGCTATCATGTATGCAAGTGGCCCTATCTGTTTTAAAACTTCAAAAGGTCCACAATATCTTGTTGCCAACTTTGGGAAGCTTCCTAATCTTAGCGAACTTATTTTCGCCTTCACTTTTAAGAACACATGCTCACCCGCTTTGAAATATCTAAACATTATATTCTTGTCTACATAAATTTTCTTCCTATCTTGGGAAACCTTTAAATTATGTTTGATCTTTTCCATTTTCTCTTCAAATTCCTATAACAAATATGGCCCAACAACTGCTTTGTTTGTTGGATTATCCCAACTCATTGGTGCACTTCATGCCATACAATGCTTCAAATTGACTCATTTTTAATGAGGTTTGATACCCGTTATTGTAAGTGTCATCCCCAATTTCTATGGATAACTAAGGATATGATGTATTGAGGCCCTTAGGTTGCAGACATGGAGTTTCAAGAGACAGATAACTAACTCCATCCACATGCACAGACAAATACTCGCTTCACCACCACACATCCTAAACTCGTGAAAATGGTATCAACCACATCAGCTTGCTTCCGGAAGACAATGGATCTTTCTCCATGAGGTACAAGTCAGGTATTGTGGTTAGTGTCACTTTAATATTTGAGGCATTTGAGTATGTTGCATTTAAAAATTCTTTTGATTATAGAATTTTTGCTTGGAAATTATCCTTTTTTCCCTGTTTCACRTTGGTGGTTGACATTGTTCCCTAATAAGTGGTCACCCTTAGGCATGGGTTTCCTACTAGGAGGTCTCCTTGATGAGTCATCGTTTCATTCCCGATCATACTTACCATTTTTCACACTTCACGCCTTTCTTGTCTCCTTATATTTTGGGATTTTTGGGTGTATTGACCCAATAAGGGATTGTACCTCATTTCATAGGAAGAAGGGGTTGAAGGCCCAGAGGTTTGTAGCTAGAAAAAGATAAAATCCAATCATAAACCTTCTAGATGCTCACCTGGGGATCATAAGAAACTGATGGGACTCATAAAAATAACAATATAAAAATTCCAACCAAGGTAGATCATGTGCGGGCAATGGTTTTCATGCTTAGGTAGAAGTCCCACACATTGCCTTCAAATTGGGGAAGCATAGTGTTACCAGGGTAGAGTCAAGGTGGTAAAAAAAATCCATGCTTAGGTATAACTCCCACCTTAGCTTCAACCTGGAAACACTTTAAATAAAAATGGAAATAAATGGGCTTGGAAAAAGGATGCATTGAAAACAAAGGTGCAACACACCCTCTACGAAGGCACCCATAAATCAGACAATATGAACCCTTGTATGTCATGAACCCCATGCCCAAAAGTCATACCCCCATCCACTTCATCTTCTCCACATGAATTAGAAAGGTTTCCACCTAGGAAACGCTCCTTGACTTGAGGACCGATTCACCCAATGGATCACCTTGTCAGACCTCCCATACCTAAACTTGGAAAATTGCACAGGGTCTTTGAGCACTTGTTTAATTTGATGAGGTAGTTTTTGATGTACATGCTTAGGTGGCTTCTATATTAAATATGATTTTACTTGCCATGATGCTTTGACTTGAGATCCATGGAGGGCATACTTCTATATATTTGCAGGACCTTGTTGATGGACATTTTGGAGGAACAAGCCCAGCTTGGGCCTTCATTGGGGCAGGAAGCCCATCGATTGGATGTCATGGCCCAGACCTTGGGGTAGTACAGGAGATGAACATTTCCTTTTGAGGCAACGAAAGAGGCCCTAGCCGAGGACCTAACATATCACTTGCAGGCCCAATGATTTTCCTTTGGAGGCTAAAATGTCATCTTGGATGGATTGATGTTACCCTAGGGTCAGAATTTTGGTGTTGATGTGATGTTTAATGGACACTTGTCACTTTTGGTGAGGAAGATCCCTTATACCTTGGAGAGAAGACCACAACACATGAAGGGAAGGCCTTTGGAGGATTAACAATTTCATCCTCAATCTAAACCTCTTCTTTTTTCATGGTTCTTCTTGTCTAAAACCCTTGGAGGAGTATAAGGTCATACACCCTCCACAAAGTTCATCTTAATTGTTATTGAATAAGTCAATTTTCAAGGATGCTAGGAAGAGTAAAAGGGATTACACCCTCCTAGATTTACCTTGTTGGATTCACTTGCTCTAGGGAGTAAAAGCGATTACACTTTTAGAGAAGTAGTTGATACAACTGTTACACCCAAGACCCCATTATCCAATACACTAGGCATTAATCCAACTGCATTGGAGAAATAAATTTGTTGCATTGGTACACGTGATTTATCAAGATATTGCATTTGTCTAAGTTTGAATCAATTCTATATGCTTTAAGCTTGTGTAATTCCTAAGGGAATTTTATTTAGCCTTGTAATTGTCATTGTTGTTAATAAATTATTTCTACAACCATTAGGGCTGAAGAAAACCTCACTTTCTTACATCATTTACTCACTTTTCAACTGTGGAAATTGACTTCTAAACCTAGATTATTGTTCTACCGGTTATTGGCTATACTTTTGAAGGTTTACTTGTTGATTTTTATGGTTGGAACTTGTTGTTGTAGCAATTTTTTGCTAAATCCATAAGGCTTCCCGAACACTTTGTTGATAACTTCATTTGGAAACTCTATTTCACCGTCAAAGTCTATGCTTAAGTATTGGAAAGTTATCATCTTGTTTAGTGCTTCATTCTCCAATAAATATTTGATGATTTTGACGGTTAATTTTGAAGTAATTAGATCTTATCATTTCTGAAATATATTCTTGTTTACTACTGTAATATAGGACAACAAGATTCACTTGCTTGTCCCTTTGATTTCTGGACTTGTATCTCGATTGTTCATCATGTTCTGGGCATGTACAATTATCTTTTGCAGGTACCCAAGTCTTTGGCACCCATTCACCAAAATCAAGACTCGTTTCTAAGCCATCTTCCACATATTTTCTTGACCTACAGGGGCATCACCTTCCGTTACTCCACTTTACATCTCATTTTCCCCTAGGGTCACCCGGGATTCCCCTCTTGTGTAGGATTTCTCCTTCACTAAAGCAAGGGGAGTACCTATATAAGGATTTTACCAAACTACAATTTATGCGATAAAATTTTGGCGTTGTTTTCGGGGAGTATTTTGATTTCTCTTCTGAGCCCTAACAACACTTTGGAAAGCTATCCCAAAGCCTTTACCTAGTTTTCCTAGCAAGTCCACCCGAGGGAAGTTCACTCTCCCCTTTTCTTTGATGAACTTTCTAGGTTCATTTGGTGACTCCACAACCCAAGAACCCACCTTTCCCGGATTACCCTTTCCATCCTTTGATTAGCCTTAAGCTCATCTGACAAGTCCATTGAGGAGTAATTTCAGGCAATGGAATTATGGCACCAAGGGGTGAACCCTTTCCCAGAGCTTGTCAAATCTCGAAGAAGACACTTTTACAAATGGAGAGAGAAAAAATTGTTGATGAAGCCACTAAGCAACCAATGAATCTATTAAAAATATTATCTCAAGAATCTATCGAAGAACAAGCCCTTGCAGATGAATAGATGCTTGAAGAACATATCTATGAAGAAAGTTACCAAGAAGATCTCAATGAAGTTTCTCATGTTGAAGCTCTGGACAAGACATTTGTATCTACCCTTCCATTTGATGAAGACATGCATGCCTATGTTCCTCCTACACATCAAGAAGAGAACATGATAAGTTATAACCCTTTCGAATATCTTGATGATACTTTATTCCATGATTTTGAAAGAGAATAAGTGCTAGAGGATCCCTTGGATGCAATGAACCCTTTATGTAATAATGTGATCGAGAACATTGATGAGTTCATACATGTTGGAAGGCATGCATGGGATGTTGATTGTTTTGGTTTTGATGGTGATCCCATCTACGACATCGAGGGAAGTCTCCAGATAAGGAATACAGAAGTATTTTCTTGGGAAGGTTGTTTTTCATGCATGGATCATCCAACTATTTGGCATCCTGATTATAACACGAGTATAGATTGGTCTCATCCATTCAAGGATGACTTGTTATAATGTACTCATGTTAGTTTTCGGCCATAATTTGATAATCCTTTTGGGCACTCAGATTAATTATGTGATGATCCACCATTGTGTTCAAACCTTGATGAATATAAGATCGTGGACAACCCAAAATGATCAGAGACTCATGCTACCAAACAAAATTATTCTCATCTTGAGACTTTGGGTAGGGATTTGCAGATAAAGAAGCAACGTATTCTAAGTGTGGAAAAAGGGTTTCTCTCTAGACACGAGTTCATCCCTTACCTTATTTCCTCTTCTCTGGGAAATAATCAGGCTTTCTTAGGTTCTCTTATCTCCTCTCAACATTTAGGAAGCAATGATATTCTAAGTGAAGATGAAGACCAGTCATCGTCTATACATGGTAGCCCTCTTTAGATATGGATTGATCAAGCTTGTGGCTATCCTTTTAGGCAGGATTTACGGGATGATCAAACTTGTGGCTACTCTTTTAAGCAATATTTCCTCCCTCCTTCCCATCTCCATGAGTTTCATTTCATGATTTATTATATGTCTATTTATGCTCATGATTATTATGTGCTTAACTTATCCTTGTTGTATTACATGATTAATCACAGGGGGAGATACCTTGATGAAATGATGAACAGGTGGTTGAACTGGTTGTACGACTTCAGCTGATGTTTCAAGACATGACCATCGGGGCCCCAGGGCCCTAGGTAAGTAGGTAGTTCATCTTTCTTTCTTGCATTTGCATATTGATTTCTCGTGGTAATTTAGTTGCATTTAATTTTTTACTTTCAATTTCCTCTACTTTCATTATTGATTTACATATTTTTATTTCGTCATATTATGTCAAAAATGTTAAATTTTATTTTCTAGATTACTTGTCAATCTTGTATTTTTTATTTTTGATATAGACAAACAAAGGGTGATTGAGCCACCCTAGATTTTAAGGTTTTATGTTTCAATGTAGGAACATGTTTAACCAGGAGAAGTTTAGGTTATCATGCACTCTACAACGAATACATGTCCCTAAGTAGGAGCCAGATGTTATCCTCGGTTCCTAGGGATAACTAAGGATATGATCTCTCAAGGTCCTCAGGTTGTAGACATGAAGTACCAAGAGACAGATGACTGATAACATCCACATGCACAGACAGAGACCCGCTTCACCACAACACATCCTGGATTCGTGACAATGGCATCAACCACATCAGCTTTCTTCTGGAAGACGATGGGCCTTGCTCCATGAGGTACAAGTCATGTATTGTGGTAAGTGTCACTTTAATATTTGAGACATTCAAGTATGTTGCATTTAAAACTACTTTTGATTATAGAACGTTTGCTTGTAAATTATTATTTTTTCCTTGTTTCACCTTGGTGGTTGACATTGCGCCCTACTAAGTAATCACCCTTAGGTGTAGTTTTTCTACTGGTAGGTCTCCTTGACGAGTCATCGTGTCATTCTCGGTCATACTTACCATTTTTATCTTCTTATATTTTGGGATTTTTGGGTGTATTGACCCAATAAGGGATTGTACCTCATTTCATGGGAAGAAGGGGTTGAAGGCCCAGATCTTTGTAGCTGGAAAAAGATAAAATCCAATCATAAACCTTGTAGATGTTCTCCTAGGGATCCCAACGATAATGAAATATCTCTCATAAAAAACTGATGGGACCCATAAAAATAACAATATAAAAATTCCAACCAAGGTAGAGCGTCTATGGGCAATGTTTTTCATGCTTAGGTAGAAGTCCCACACATTGTCTTGAACTTGGGGAAGCATAGTGTGACAAGGCTAGAATCAAGGTGGGAATTTTTTTTCATTCTTAGGTAGAAGTCCCACCTTGGCTTCAACCTAGAAACACTTTAAATAATAAATGGCAATAAATGGGCTTGGAAAAAGGATGCATTGAAAATGAAGGTACAACACACCCTCTACGAAGGCACCCATAAATGAGACAATACTAACCCTTGTATGTCACGAACCCTGTGCCCAAAAGTATTACCCCCATCCACTTCATCTTATCCACATGATTTAGATAGGTTTCCACCTAGGAAACACTCCTTGACTTTAGGATTGATTCACCCAATAGGTTACCTTGTCAACCCTCCCATACCTAAACTTGGAAAATTGCATCGGGTCTTTGAGCAATTGTTTAATTTGATGAGGTAGTTTTTGATGTACATGCTTAGGTGGACCTTGTATTAAATATGATTTTACTTGGCATGATGCTTTGACTTGATATCCTTGGAGGGCGTACTTTTCTATCTTTGTTGGACCTTGATGATGGACATTTTGGAGGAACAAGCCCAACTTGGGCCTTCATTGGAGCAGGAAGCCCACTAGTTGGATGCCATGGCCTGGACCTTGGGGAAGTACAGGAGATGAAAATTTCCTTTGAAAGAAAGAGAAGAGACTCTAGAGTGCCTCACCTACCCTTTCAAGCCCAACAATTTTCCTTTGGAGGCTAAAACGTCATCTTGGAGGGCTTGACGTCGCCCTAGGGCTAGGGTTTTGGTGGTGATGTGATGTTTTATGGACACTTGGCACTTTTGGTGAGGAATATACCTTGCACCTTGGAGATAATACCCCAACGCATGAAGGGAAGGCCTTTAGAGGCCCAAAAATTCCATCCTCAAGCTCAACATCTTGCCAAAGTGACCAAAACGTCACCCTGGAAGGGGTTCATATCACATTTTTAGGGTTTTCTTCATGTGCAAACTTAAAATTATTTTGTAAAGTGGTAAAGTAAATGGGGTTGGCCTCCTTACTTTTTGATTTACCCTAACTTTATTTAGACAAACACTTTTTAGGAGTTTCGTATAAATAAGGATCATTTTCATTTCATTTTAACATAACTCTCTCACTTGAGAGAAGACATTCTTGGATGAAATTTGTGACCTTCTTAGGAATTTTCTCTATCTCACTCTTGAAATTGTTTTGGATGTTATATATTGGTGTAAGAAGTAGTGTGCTACCCTCTTGGAGGCTTGTCTTTGGCATTTTGGTGGAATATTCTTGGTAGATAAGGGTTTTGCATACTTTCTATTGGAATTGGTAAGAAAATTTCTTCATATTATTAGTAATTTCTTCTTGTTTCATGATTTTTCTTGTCTAAAAACCTTGTAGGAGTATAAGGGCATACACCCTCCACCAAGTTCATCTTAATTGTTATTGGATAAGTCAATTTTCAAGGTTGTTAGGAGGAGTTAAAGGGCTTACACCCTCCTAGATTTACCTTGTTGAATTCACTTGCTCTAGGGAGTAAAAGGGCTTACACCCCTAGAGAAGTAGTTGATTAAAACCTTACATCCAAGACCCCATTACCCAATAGAATAGGCACTAATCTCATTGCATTGGAGAAATAAATGTGTTGCATTGGTACACATGATTTATCGAGATATTGAATTTGTCTAAGTTGGAATCAATTATATATGCTTTAAGCTTGCTTAAGCCCCAAGGGTGTTTTATTTAGCCTTGTAATTTTCATTGTTGTTAATAAATTAATGCTACAGCCATTAGGGCTGTAGAAAACCTTATTTTCTTACATCATTTACTCACTTTTCAACCGTGGAAATTGACTTCTAAACCTATATTATTGTTCTATTGTTTATTGGCTATTCTTTTGATGGTTTACTTGTTGATTTTTATGATTGGAACTTGTTGTTGTACAAATTATTTGCTACATCCATAAGGCTTCCCTAAAACTTTGTTTATATTTCATTTGGCATCCTTATTTCACCTCAAAGTCTATGCTTAAGTATTGTAAAATTATTAGTTTTTTAGTGCTTCATTCTCCAATAAATATTTGATAATTTTGATGGTTAATTTTGAATTAACTAGCTCTTATCATTGTTGAAATATATTATTGTTTACTATTTTAATATAGGACAAAAAGCTTCACTTTCTTGTCCCTTTGATTTCTAGACTTGTATCTCGATTGTTCGTCTTGTTTCGGGCAAGTAAAATTATCTTTTGCAGGTACCTAAGTCTTTAGCACCCATTCAACATCATCAAGACTTATTTCCAATCCATCTTCCACTTCTTATCTTGACCTATAGGGGCATCAACTTCTATTACTCCACTTTCCATCTCATTTCCCCCTAGGTTCACCCGGTATCCCCCCTTTGTGTACGATTTCTCCTTCACTAAAGTGAGGGGAGTACCTATTTAAGGTGACAGTGGGTAGGTATTCCCATAGTTCTCGCCATCTTGTGGATTGTGTCGAGATTTTCCCAACCTACAATTTGTGCGATAAAAGTAAGAAAATTCAACTAAATGAATATAATCTTCCCACTTTGATGGTTGGTCCATCACATCCATTCTAAGAATGTCCTCAATTATTTTGTTGCTCCTCTCTGTTTTCCCATTTGACTCTGGGTGATACCTTATACTGAGATTTAGATTTGTCTCAAAACCTTTGAACAAAATTTTCCAAAAATTGGATGTGAACTTTGGATCTATATTTGAAACTATTTCCTTAGGCACTCCATGTAGCCTAGCAACTTATTTCATATATATTTCTATAATATTTGTTTCCTTTTGTGTTTTCCACCACCACCATGATGAATCATGTTGCTTCATTGTTCTTGGTAGCTTAGTAATAAAATCCATTGCAACAACTTCCCACTTCCACTCTGGAATGGCCAATGATTGTAACAACCTTTGTTGGATGTATATGTTCAATCTTCACCTTCTGACATTCTAGACATCTGGTTATGTAATTATCCACTTCTTTCTTCATTCCTGGCCAAAAATATTGGCTTCTTACAGCTGCAATTGTTTTCTAATATCCTGGGTGTCCAGTGTACGACACATTATGCATTTCATCATTGTATTTTTCAGCTCATTGGAATTTGACACATATACTTTGCCTTTGTACATGAGAATTCCATCTTCTGTCAGCTCATAATAATTAAATTTTTGTTGAAAATTACCTTGTTGTAATGTTTTGTTTATTTCCAAATAGTGTTGATTTGAATTTGTTGCTACAATAATTATATCTTTTAGATCATTCATGTACATTATGATGGCTGCAATATGCATTTCATGAGCTCTCCTGCTAAGTGCATCAACCACTTGATTTTCCTTTCCTTTTATATTCTTAGTTTCAAAGTCATATTCACTTAGAAATTCAATCCATATAGTTTGTTTGGCATTTAATGTTGGTTGTTCAAACAAATGTTTTGGACCACAATGGTCTTTCCTTAGCTCAAATTCCCTCCCTGTGAGGTAATGTCTCCACATTTTTAATGCATGTACAATTGTTGGTAATTCCAATTCATGTGTAGCATAATTCCTCTCATGCTATTTAAATTGTCTGGACTCATAACATACCACATGATCTTTTTGTGTGAGGACTCCACCGAGCCCTTCCTTCCATGCATCAGTGCACACAACAAAATATTCATTTGTATCTGTAATCTTCAATATTGTCTCACTTGTCAAAATGTCCTTCAACTATTTAAATCTCTCTTCACACTTGAGAGTCCATTCAAATTACACCCCCTTCTTTTGCAAGGAAGTGATTGGACTTGCAATCTTTGAGAATCATTTTATGAATCTTCAATAATAACTGGAAAGACCCATGAATGATATGAACTTTGTGACATTTCTTAGCACTGGCCATCCTCTAATGGCCTCAATCTTCTCGGTATCAACTGATATCCCATCGTCTAAAATAATATGCCCTGAGTAGTGAGTCTTCTTTTTGGCTTAACATACAATTTTTTCTCTCTTAAAAATTGCAAAACCATTCTTAAATGTTGCTCATGTCCTTCCTATGACTTAGAGTAGATGATTATATCATCTAGTAACACAATTACAAACTTGTCCAAGTATTCCCTGAACACTCCATTCATCATGCACATGAAAACTGCTAGTGCATTTGATAGCCCAAATGGCACTATCGTGAATTTATAATGCATGTATATTTCCTTTAATGTTTTCTTATTGATGTATTTCTCTGTTATCCTCACTTGATGATAACATGATCTCAAGTCAATCTTGGAAAATGTTCTTGCATATTTTAGTTGTTCAAATAAATCATCAATCCTTGGCAAATAATATTTTTTCTTTATGGTTACCTTATTCAGTTGTCTAAAATCAATACATAGCCTTAGGTTCCATATTTCTTCTTCATAAAAATAACTAGGGAACCCCAAGATGATACACTTGGGCATATATACCCCTTCTTTAACAATTCTTCAAGCTGCACCTACAACTCTTTCAATTTGGGTGTGCCCATCCTATAAGGTGTCTTGGACACTGGGGCAGATCCTGGCACTAAATCAATAGAGAAATCAATGTCTTTCTTTGGTGGAAATCGTGGGATTTCTCCAAAAAAACTTCAAAATCCCTTAAGATTGGATGGTCTTCAATGCTTTCCACTTTATATCTAGATTCCTCTTCCATATGGGCTACAAAAATTTGACATCCTTTCCTGAAGCTCTTTTTCAAGTGCATAGTTAAAAAAATTCTAACAATTGCAACTCTTGGAATGCCTTGAGCCTTGCCTTGCTTCCCTTCTTCATAAATACATGTGATTGTCTTGTTGTAACACTCTAGGAGAGCATGGTGTTTTTCCAACTAATCCATGCCAATTAGACAATCATATGAACCCAATGGTATGATGTTCATATCTACCTTTGTGTTGAGTTCATTAATGTCTATCGGGAAATCTTTAACTAGCTCACTGATTTTCCTCTTAGCCCCTATGGCTAATTGAACTAACCAAGATTTCTTATGCTTACTCCTTTGCAATGAAATATTTCAACAATGTTAGATTTCATGTAACTATGGTTAGCTCCAGAATCAATTAAAATTTCTATGGGATGGTTATCAATCTTACCTTCCACTTCAATCATGGGAGATTGATATTTTTTTTGCTTGTTTTCCAAGGTTGCATAAATCCTTGGCATGTTTCCTCCCATGTCTTCAATTGCTTCAACTTCCTGAATGTTGTGTAAAGTCCTCATTCTTTCTCCTTCGTGAGGGTAGTCCCTATATAAGTGATTTCCCTCACATCCCCAACATTGTATAGGTTGATGCCTAAGCCTTTTCCCAAATGGATATGCAATCTTGTGCTCATTTTGCGTTGATTGGCCTTGCTTGTTTTCTTGGGAGTTGTTCTTTAAAAAGGGTGGCTTAAAATCTTTATGTCTTTGATCCTTTTTACCCTTCATCTTGTCCTTCCAATCTTTTTGGAAAATTGGCCTTCATCTACGCTACTCATAAAGATGCTTTTCTCTCCTTATGTCTTCTTCCAAAGTTTCAAGGTTATCATATTGTATCTTGTCACTATAGAAGAAGGGTAACCAACTTATAAACCTTTGGATTTTTACCATCTCATCCTTTATGAAGTCCACATACTTCAGCAATTCAAAGAACCACTTCTCACATTCATCAGTTATCATGCTTCCCAAATTGAGTTCAAATAACTCTTTCATCTTCCTTTCATAATAATGCTCAGAAAAATATTTCTCTTGAAAATATCCTTTGAACTTTCTCCATGAGATTCTATTCTCATCAAGGTGATTGAATTGCTTAAATTGATCTCACCACTTGGTTTTATTTCCTTGCAAGTGGTAGGTATCAATTATAGCTTCTACCCTTGAGGGGTAGTCATGCAACTGGAAATATTTCTCCATTTCCAACAGTCAGGCCTCGACCTCTTCTCCTTTCCTATGCTCACCATTGAAATGTGGTTGCTTAATTTTCCTGAGTTCACCTTGCAAGATGTATGCATGAATCCTTATTCTTTGTCTCATGACAGGAGAAACACTTGAGCTGCTTTCTAGACCTCAATTTGCATGATTTGTTCTGGTGGATTGTCTTGGATAATGATTTCACCTACTCATCCTTCTTGACTACCTATCATTCCCATGATCATCCATTTTTCTTTGGGATCTAGATGTTGTCACTTTTCTAGAACTAGTTTCTTTCTTGGTGCCATAGTATTTGTTAACTTTCTTATGCAACATATTCAGACTTTGAAGTATCTCTTCTTGATCCTTTATAATCCTTTCATTATCGGCCCTATATCTCTACACTTCCCTATGAAGACTTATCATAGTTACAGGCTCCATCCTGCCTCTTCTTCCATCAGACTCTGCCTCGACATTCCATATGCTAACATGCATACCTCTAACCTGATCCTCGTGGATGTAAGATCATTGGCAATCTTCTATAACTCCAGACCTCATATAAGAACCAATTTTTTTTTCATGTACCTCTAATTCTGTAAGAAATGTGCATGTAATAATTATTGTTAGAACATGCATAACATAAAATATTTCATCAATTAATATACAGGTTATTACTCATCCCAATTTATGAAGAACACAATGTACTAAGTCAAAATTGAATTCCTTAGACATATTCATCTTTGAAACAACTCTCCATCGATTGTATTCATGCCTCATTTTGAGTTCCGAGCGAAAAGTTACAACATTTACAGGTTGCAATTTTCCACTCACTTACTATTGTATAATTTAATTTATTACTTTCTGAGAAATTTTAGTGCCCAATTCAAAATATTGGGTGGAAAAATGTCTTCTCCTCCTCAATACCTTTCCATTGATTATTATTTTTCTCAAATATGATCTCTGAGTTGAAAGTTATGGTCCAGAGAAGTTTGGATTGTTTTCCCATTTTATCCCTATATGCTACAGGTGTCTTATTTATCTTCCTGCACAATTTTACATACCCAGATTCCAAATTTGGCTCCATGGTTGTCTTCTATGGTTTATAATCTTTCGATAGACTACTCATGTGCCTCAAACGGATTTTTGAGCAGGGAGTTTTGTCCCCTGGAATTAAATTGGTGCCGAAATTTTACCTTAATTGTTTCAGTTGTAAATTTTTCATATGAGTTTTTTTTTGCACTCGGAGTAGCTCATTGGATAGATCTCTCAGTTATTTTATTCAAGTTGAAGAGAAACTGTACCTAACTATTCTTATCAATTTTTATTTCTTAAAAACGTCGTTTAGGGCCTCAAAATTGCCCCACAAGTTCATGGCCTTCAAAATACCAAAAAAAACATACAAAATCGATTGTTTTATTGTTATAATAGCCTTTAAATCCGAGTTGTTGATCTCAAAACAGGTGAAATCTGAGTCATTGATCCATTAATCCTTTCCAAACCTCGCGGATCAATTTCCAACGCCAATCAACAACTTCAAACAATTTGGATCGTTCATTTCCAACACTACATCGACGATCGACAATCGGATATTTCTTTTTGTAAACCAACTTTCTCATCGATCCCCCTGACGCTCAATCATTTCCCATCATCCATAGGTCATTTCTCTTGGAAAACCAAGATTTCCCAAAACTCTCATCGAACCCCAACCATCGGCGATCGACCATCGGAGAATTTCCTTAATAACCACTTGCCCATAAATATCACCGAACACCGACCATGGGTGGTTGGCCATCTCTTCGTAGATGTGGAAACTACGCTAACGTGGACTAAAATGTGGATGTTTATATGGAATGGCATGTCATCCTGAGGTGTCAACTTGGTTGGCATGGCATGACATGTAATCCTCCTCTTCCTTTTATCAATGATCGACCACTTCTCTTGGAATAATTGAACATCACACTAATTTTGTCGACCCCCAATCATCGGTCATCAGTGATCGGAGATTTCCTTTGGCCAAACCAACCTCTTCGCCAAACTCGTCGATCTGACCATCGACAAATTATTTTGTCGAACTCCAACACTCAAAAATTTCAATCAAATCCCATATGAATTTGGACCATCAATTTATCATTCAAAATTATCTCAATTATTGATCCATCAAACTTTTCCAAACTTTATCAATGGGTCTCAATCGTCGATTTGCTCTATTTTCCAAGCTTCGAAAGAAAATCTTGATCGTCAATCAGCTCCAACTTCCCAATGGCCAAAAATGAATCTAGACCATCAATTATCTTCCTTTGCAAATGTTGAAAACAAATCTCGACTGTTAATATGATCCTTTTGCAAAACTCCAAAAACCTTATACTTTTTTAAATTTATTCACAATGAATTTGGGTCGTTGATCTCGAGATCAAATGTGATCTTGATCGTTGATTCATCAAACTCTCTCAAATTATACAACAACCATTAAAATATGAAATTCGACCTTCCAAGTCGAATTTTAACTCTACAACTCTACAGATTCAGTCCATTAAACCTCTCTTTGAAGTTTACGAGGAAAATCCGACCTGAATTTTCTCACGGATTTAGGGATTTTGCTATGATTTTTCACCGTTTTTCCCCAAATTCACATAGACCGAAATCTGTAACGGTGAATTTTCCCAATTCGCACTCGTTTTGGCCCATATAAGCTCGGTGTTTGAACCAGAAGCTCTGATACCATAGTGTAACATTCCCCATCCTGGTTGAGGTCCATAATGTGAAAAAAACTCATAAAAAATAAAATTTACTACTAACTAATTTTTTGTAGCTTATCAACTACGAACTACAACCAGATTTAACTACTGCATGTTACGATCAATTAAATGCAGATACAACATGCTAAAAATGACATGAATGCAACTTAAAATAATTCAACACAACAACATATAATCTTTCTCAAACACAAAGTTAATACACAACAATTTAGCTCATAAATACAACACATAAACAGATAAAACACTTATTTTTTAATTCAATTGTGTAAGTAGCTACTTGGGACGAACATTCCACCCAACCATAGACTTATTCTTCCAAATATCAACAACAATTCACCCCCTAGCTGAGGCTAGTAATCCACAAAAGAGGGTGGTCTCTCATTTTCCACTCATAGCTCATAAATCCCACAACCCACTGGCATTCTCCTACATCTATCTCAATTTTTCCACCAGCTCTCTTCGTCTCAACCTGACCAACCCAAGGAATGTACCCATTCACCGATATCGTTCCCTCATGCATCCCATTCATTTATCAGGGTCTATCTGGCACAAGTAACCATGAATCTCTTTATTGGGAAACTCAAGGGAGTTGTTGATGTTCATATTTGGAAAGATCCAAACAACAACCTCACGAAGATATAAATATCCCCCTGCATTTTTATAGAGTTGGTTCTCATGTTTAATTGTCAAAAATATGTAGCTTAATGTTCTTATATTGGACTGCCAAATAAGAGAATGCTAAACAACAAACCCCAAAATCTTTATTACTTAGTTTTTATATGAAATGGTTCTTGATAACCAGATCTGCTCTTTATGTGCAACAAATAGCTTCTTAAAAATAAAAAGATTGAAGAAAGGCTTAAATATAAAAATAGATATATTCTCAGCATCATTATTACAACCCTCTTAAGTGCATTCAAACAAAAGATGCAACCATATCTTCTTGCAAGAAAAAGAGTGAAATGATCTTGATCATTTCAAAGAACTTTAAATGAGTTTTTCATTTAAAACTGAAAATAATTTGATATGCATACTTTAAAAATATCATGCTCAGTGATTCCAAGATCTAGAAATCATTAAAGTAATACCCTGAAGTAGTCCTTTGTGGACTTTTATTCATAGAATATATTCAACAATACAAAACATCTCATCAAACCAATTGACTAAGTGCTCAGAAATGAAGCTTGCTAATTGAAAGAACTAAACATCCATGAATCATTTAGACAATCTTGTTTTACATTTATCTGTCACACATATGGCCATAAAATACTCCATGATCTTATAGATAAAAGTCTTGGAAGAATACAAGAAAAACACTCAATAACTCAGCCTTATGCTTAGTTCAGGAATATAAGCATAAAGCCTTGAGAAAATGGTGTAGACGAAGAAGAAGAATGGAGATATTTATTTGTTGATCAGAGACATGGCTACATATTGATGGGTGGACCTTTTCTATTATGATCTTTTTATTTCCCTCTCTAAAACTTTCTTTGATGGGCCCATTTTGTCTTTAATAAAAAAATTATTTTGAAAATTTTTAATTGACTGTCTTTTTTCTAAAAGTGGACTGTGTTTTAATTTTTTGAGAAGGATATTTGACCCTTCAGCCATAGAAACCATTCTATATGCAACCTTCATCGTCCCAAAATTCCAACAAGTCCTCCTAAGAGCAATTTGGAGTTCTATATCTCAATTTATAAGCTCGGGAAGTTGAGGTTCCAAGAAATTTTGTCATCAAACCATGAAAACATAGTTGATTGTTATTTTAATTTCTGGGAGAATTATGTCAAATTTCATCCCTTGAAACATGTTCCATTATCTTCCTTGTCGGATTAACTTTCCAATAAGGTATAATTTTTCCAAAACCGATGCCTAGACCTTGATTTATAAGCTCTGAAGGATCGTTGCCCAGCAGTCGTTGATCTATCTCTTGGATCAATCTTGACCTTTGATTTAATTTCGCCCTTTTTAATCCCATATGCATTGTTGGTGGTTGAAACAATGGTGTTTATAATGAAAATTTCTTCCTTATTATTCATGTAAGGGAACTTATGGGAATTGTGCCTTAGTTTAGCTCTTAGTGCCTTAGAAAAATTCATATCCCAGTAATATTTTGGTCACCAAATCATTGCTTAGTCATCACCCAATCAACCTGTGGATGTTTGACACGTCACGTCCAATCACCATATATTTACCTACCACGTGAAACTTGGATATATGCCCAGAAAACTTAGGACAAGAGAAACAATATTAAAATAATATGAGGAATTCACAGAGTTATGTGAATGCGGAGGTAGGTAAGGTGGTAATTAATGGTAAAATAGGTTATGAAAATGTCTAAGTATAAGACTATAATATAGAGTATAAGAATGGATTAATGGTAAAAGAGGTTATGAAAATGTCTAATTATACGACTATAATATAGAGTATAAGAATGGATGGGTCAGACAGATCGGGGGTATGGTAAGAATATTAAGAAATCATCGCAGACCCGCGATAAGACTTAGTAAGAATGAGTTGTAAAAAAATTCTAAGTATTGAGAGGAGAGGTAAGAGGTAGTAAAAAGAGTTTCAAAAATTCTAAGTGTTGAGAATCCGTCGGACGGAGGAGCATAGTACATCAAAGAGTGATCACCGGTAAGACTTAGTAAGAATGAGTTGTGAAAAAATTATAAGTATTGATAGGAGAGGTAAGAGGTAGAGTTGTAAAAATTCTAAGTGTTGAGAATCGGTCGAATGGAGGGGCATAGTACATGAAAGAGTGATCATCGACCTGCAGAGTTATGGAGGTAAGACTTGGTAAAAAGAGTTGTAAAAAATTCTAAGTATGGGTGCATAATGGGGGTCACAAAACTCAAGGGTGCATTGTGAGGGTCGTGGAAATGAGGTATAGTCGTAAGAAATATCACCGACCTGCGGTAAGTCATAAAAATATAACTAAGTGTTGGAGAAGTATATAATGGAATTACGCGAAATATGGTACATGAAATATAGAAATAATGTAAATATGGGGAAAAAAAAGGAAAAGGGAAAAAGAAAATGAAAATGGAAAATGAAATAATGGAAGTGAAAAATGGAAAAGAAGATTAAAGAAAATGGGAATATGGACGTAGAAATGTTTTAAGTAAGGGAAGGAGAGTAAGGAATGAAAAGAGAGAAACGTGGCTAAGTGTGGAATATGGATTATGGAGAGTAGAGTGAAAGAGAGAAATAATGGTTAAGTATGGAGAGTGAAATGAAAGGAATATGAGACTAAGTATAAGAGAAATGACTAAGGGAATATGAGAGTAATGGGAAAATGGCTAAGTATGGGATGAGAGGAGGAGATGGAAGATTAAGTGAGGAGAGTAATTATTCAAAAAAATTAAAATGGGGAGGAAATAAAAAGGGGCACAACACTTGAAAATGTTCTTCAAAATTCTTTTTGCAATCTCTTTGTCGAACTTCTAGACAAAATTTTGAATATCTTGGGCACACAGAGTCGGATTTTGATTCCACAAAATGCATGAAAAATCTAAGACTGAGGGCTGCACCATGAATTGATGATCGTTCTAAATTTATTTCTTCTAACATCAATTTTTTTTTTTTTTTTCAAGAGAGGGAAAACTAGGTGATCAATTTTTGTATCAACGGGAGCTCACTGATAGAAAATACTACCAACAACCAACAACAAACACTTGTTGTTACAGTGCAACTCACACAGGAGTTCACTCTTCAGGATTGAAAACCTGGATCTTCAATCTTCAGCTCCAAAATGCTCCAAAAACTCTCTAGCATGCTCAATAATTCATCATCCATGGTTGCTCCAGCTCCAAGATCTATTTTTTTCTATCTGCTTGTTGTTCATGCCAAAAACATGATTGTGTAAAATTGTTGTCCCTTCCCATAAGAATTTCCTCTCCTTTGTCTTTCTTGCTTAACTCACAAACTTCTCCAAGATGATTGTGCTCAACCCCCATGCTCCCAATAACTATGTGATGTGACTTCTCACACCCACCATTTTACATGCATTCAATTATTAGCTTTGGGAACACTCAATCAGAAAATAAAATGTGAGAAAATCTTCTAGATAAAAACTGTGTATGTTGTTTTGAAACGTCAGAAAATGTGAATTGAATTAATAGACATGGGTAATTCTCCCTTGGACCCCTCTTAGACATTATCCTAGACCCTCCCCTCTCTTGTGGATTGATTCTACCCCCATATTTGTCCATATCCCCCAGCAACTTGCATCACATTTTATGATTAAAATATTGAAATACAATTCGCATATACATCGATTGGTCATAACCACACATTATATCTAGACTAAGCATTAATTAAACTAGGGATTATACCAATGATTTCATAAAGGGTTTTATTTCTCACATTATGGCATACCAATAGATTTGTCAGA
>ML777515.1:353130-386557 GCA_009831015.1 Picea engelmannii
TTTCTCTTAACGGGTTCATAACTGAAGCGTTAATGTATGAGGAAGAACAACAACCCTCCGATCAATACTTGATCCAACGGTTCAGATCTAATCGGGATTTCACTCATCGCGATTTCGGCATTTGCAATGTCAAAATTCACAAGTCCTCCGGACTCGTGATTCTCCGATTCCCGATGGCTCCTTTCATATGCTAGCCCTCCTGAGCTTAGCTCCCGGTCAACGTGACCTTCACTCCGTGACCACAACCTTATGTCTCTCTATCGGGGTTTCAGCGTTCTTCATGTTCACTGTTCTTTTCACTTATAAATCTCGATACACAAAAATCCATATATCGGTCAAATCAACGATCCAGGTGAAATCTTGACTCAACGGCTATGATTGTGTCGTGATATCGCATATCGCGATTTCACAATTCATGTTGCAATCCTTACCATATCCCGATTCGCGAAACTCTGACATGGTCTAAAATCAACGGTCTAGATCATAGCCTGATCTGACGGCTCAGACTGTATCGGGATTTCGCATATCACGAAATCAGGGTTTTCATTGCATTGTGTTCTTTGCATATTGAAATCTCGATCCCCGAAACTCCGATGAAGCCTCCTGTCTACAAGTGGATGGTCCCGATCACTGCTTGTTTTAACGGCTGCGATCAAATCGCGAAATCGCATATCGCGATTTTGGGGTTTTCGATGTCAAGTGAATTGGACATTTCAAAGTCCCGATCCCCAAATCTTCGATGACTTATCTCCCTCGCAACTTCTGCAGATCTGATGGTTGTCGACCTTTCGGTAAATTTGAATGGGATCCAACGGTCACTGGATCTTTGTCTTCCTTCTTCTCTGTAAACTCTTGCTGCGCACGTTTTCTTCAATGTTGTTCCTCCTGAGCTTTTACGTCTGAATCCCCAAGGGGTTTTATCCTTCTTATCCTTCCATCTCCATTGTTGCCATCAATGACAACAACCATCAACACACATTCGTTGCTTGTTCAATATTTGCCAACAATATTGAGAAGTCTACCAATGCACAGGAAAAGGTGAGAAGCCTCAACAGTCGTCCGATCAAGAAATTGACAGTGTTGATCATCTCATATAATGGACGTCGGTCGTATGAGTGACCATGGGGTTAAGGAATGTTGGAGGATTGTGACCATCGGATCTATAAGGCAAATCAACGGCAGGGATAAATTGCAAAGATCTGAAGGAGAATTAAATGACTCACTAGTTCCAATCCCACAATTGGTCTAGATCGTCAGATCTCATAGACTTGAGTATCGACGACTGTGGTTGATCCAACAAACGATCAGTTTAAGCCAGATTAAGTTGTGACCGTCGGATGCACATTCGCCAGATCAATAGCAAGGATATATTACGGAGATCGAAAGGAGAATTAAATATCGCGCTAGTTCCAATCCCACAATTAGTCAGGACTGTCAGATCTTATAGCTTCGAAGATCAACGATTGTGGTTGACTCACCAACAACGCACAACTTCAAATTGTAGATTTTTGGTGACGAGTTAAATCACTCGCAAGTTGTGGTTCTGCAACCATCCTTGATCGTTGATTTGCTTCGAGTGTCTTCACGACCGTTGGATCACTTTAAGTGGAAGGATGGGATAAGCAGGGCAAAATGGTTGAGAATTTGATTATCCGAATACCCATCAACCGTCGGATCAAACCCGAATTCTCTTCAGTCGTCGGATCATTTTGAGTGGAAGGATAGCATAAGCGAGGTAAAAGATATGAGATCTCATTTATACTAATTTTCGTCAACCATTGGATCATTCTAAGTGGAAGGATAGGATAAGCTAGAAGAGATACATCACAGACAGATCGAGCCATCGATCTAGGATCATGATCGATGAACAACATTTAGTTCGGGTCTAAAGATACGAGGACGTTACGCTACGGAAAAATCTCACTTCAAGAATTCAGTTTGAGACTTGAGAATTTCGAAGTCCGGAGACGCAAAAGGATCACAGTCGTTGATCCGAAATGGACACGTGTCAGTGGATTGTCAGATATGGGAAAAAGGTGATAGAGATAAAGTTGAGATTTGAAATCTCCAAAGTCTGGAGACCCGAAGGAGATCTCGATCGTTGATCGAGAAAGGGGACATAGGACCATTGATCTAGTTGTTGATTGAAAAGGACAGGTGTCTACAGATCATCGACTCTGAAAGATTGATGTACGGAGGAAAGAAGTGTTTGAGAGTTCAAACTCTCGAAGCCTGAATCATGAAATAAATCACAGTCGTTGATTTAGGAAGGCTAGATCTGATCCACAGAGCTTGAAAGAATAAATATGAACTGTCAGTTCAGGAGCACCGTCAAGATCGTGAGATTGACGATCCCGTCACATTGCGGGGATTGAAAGTGCGTGAACTTTAATAAGTTGAGGGCACGCCGCAATCGAAACCACGTCAGCAAGGACACGTAGCAGACCATGTCAGCAAGGACACGTAGCAGACCACGTCAGCAAGGACATGTGGAAGACCACGTCTACAAGGACATGTGGAAGACCATGTCAGCAAACCACGTCAGCAAATACACATGGCATAATCAGATGATGACAAGTGTCAAGAGGAAATTGGCTCATGCCATGTCAACAAGTGTCAAGAGGAAATTGGCTCATGGCATGTCAACAAGTGACGTAAGCAAGTTATGTCACTGCAGGAGATTTACTTCGAGATTTTTCACCACCAACAAATATCAAAAGTCCTGAAGTCCTGAAGGGCGAAGGTACGAAGTCACTCTCAGTCGTCGATCTAAGATACATCGGGAGTTAGGAAAACTATTATATCCAAGAGAAGAACATGTGCCACATGAGGAGATCCACGTCAGCAAGACTACATCAGCAAGGGCACATGGCGCAATCTGATAATGAAAGGTGTCAAGTTGAATGTGCATTTTAAGTACGTGCAAATCACAAATCTGAGTGACACGCGGCAGCTACTCAGCTCGTGACACATTATCAAGTGACGAAAGCAAGTTACGTCACTATGGGAGTTTTACCACCAACACTTGCCCAAAGTCCCAAAGTCCCGAATGTCGAAGTCCCAAAGTGGACACAAGACATCCAATCTGAAGATCACTTCGGGAGCATTCTTGACCGTAGATCTACTACAGTGGAAGGATAGTGTAAGTGGAAGCATGAACCGACATTAAGCGGTCTCCACCGTTTTAATGACTTACTCAGCAGGTGATCACTCCGGAGGAAAATGGAGTAGCGTTTATTCGAAACCTCCGAAGTCCTGAATGCCGAAGTCCCGAAGTGGACATGGATCGTCTGATCTGAAGAATACTTTGGGTGCACTCTGAACTGTTGATCAAAATACAGTGGAAGGATAACGTAAGCATAATATCCAAAGTCCCGAAGTAATTGGTGGTCATCCATCTCAATGCTTGATTAAGTCTTGGTCATCAGATTAAGGAATGAAAGGATAGATGTAAGGATTGAATATGACCATTGATCTGGTTCCGTGATATAAATGTGAACCATCTAATCCGTTCGACGAAATCGTATTTGGGAGATTTGAAAGGTTGGAAGTCCCGAAGACCCGAAGGGCAAAGTCCCGACAATCATCCATCTCATCAAGAGATTGAATCGTGACCATTGAATTGATAAGCGCTCAAGCGCTCATTTCGCCTCACGTGAGGTCATCGTCGTTGGTCATATGGTAAAGAGATTTAAAGGGAAAAATGCAATGCGTCGCTTAAATTGATAAGCATGTGGTTCTATGCCAATGATCATATGAACATGTTTTGAAGGAATCATTGATTTATGTAATCACAGAGATGAAAGGAAATTGATCCATACCTGTGATCAATTTATGAAAGTGAAGGGGATGTCAGGTTTAAAGTTGAAGACCTGAAACAATGATCTCAGGTGGTCCCAAAAGTTGTCGTAAATGAACAAGTTAGTTATAACTTGTTGCACAAGTTGGCCCAATAACTAAAACAAGTTTTGAGCATAAACAAGTATAAATACAACCATGATTGGTTCACTTGGAGAGGTGCGCTTGTGGAGCAAGAAGAGGTGGATCTAGACCCGAGGTCCGTGCGAATATCAGAGAGATGAAGAAGTGGAGAAGGTGTGAATATATCAGAGGAAAGATAAAGCGAAGAAGGCGCAAATTTTAGAGAGAAGATGAAGTGCGGTGATGAGCATTTATGGTATACCTCTGATCATGAGATAGAGTTGATTCAATAATGGATCATTGCAACTAGATTTGGTTGAACTACTATATGAACTCTAGTTGGATAGACTACGTTCTATCAGCAAGTTGGGTCTTGCTTGAGAGTTGGTGCTCTCCTAGGAGTTGGTGCTCCTTACTTCAATTGGTGTTGATACAAAATAGTTGGTGCTCAGAAAATTCATATTACTATATTCACATATATACATATACATTATACAAACATCTGGTATCTCTTGTTCATTTTGATTATGATTTAATTGTTCTTAATATGTTCAATTATGTTTTAACTGTTAACTTGCAAAAGGAAAAGTTAGAAAATTCCACACACTAATTCACCCCCCCCTCTTAGTGTGGGCGGTGTGTTCAACAAATGGTACCAAAGCAGGTTCCTTCAACACAGTTTAACCACTGGAAGGTAGATCATGAAGAAATGGGTAGACAATGGCTCTCTACGCAATTAAAGCTCCATTATTTGATGGAACAGATTATTCTTCATGGAGAGAAAATATGAAATAGTATTTGAAGTCAAGAGGATCTGAAGTTTGGAATTCAGTAGTAAGCAAGCCCTGGGATTTAACTACATCAAAGAATCTATCCAATATTATAGTCCAAGGAATATCAAGGAAGAACAATGAAGTGGCATTGAAGATTCTTCTCAATGGATTATCAGATATCGTCAAGGAAAGCATAGGACTATGCACATCCACCAAGGATTTATGTCTGAAGTTAGAAAAGATGTATCAAAACAAAAGACAGGGCATAGAATATTTCCCTATCAAGGATGAAGAAGAAGACTCGGTCATCAATAAAGGTAAAGACTCGCCACAATATTTCGATTGCAATAATGTTGATATTGAATCCTCCCCTGCAAATAGAGAAGAAGACTCAGATACAATAAAAGAATGTTCTATTATCATTTATCCCATGAAAGATGTAGAATAATAACTATCAAAGGCCAAACAAAAGGTTGATTGGAGTCTTTGTGAATACCACTATGACCATAATGATACAGACTATAGCTATCTTCATGACTACACTAAAGAATTTCTTGAAAAGAGTCAAAAAAATATCTTAGAAATAAAGGAAATGCTCAAGGACAATGAAAAGATAATATATGAGCAGGATAATCAGTTAGAAGAAAAAGAAAAGGAGATCGAGAAGCTAAAGAAATAAATTAGTTAAGTAAAATAAAAGAAGATGGAAGATGATGAGCTTAGTAATCAAAGCATATCCTAGAAATAAAAAAAAGCTCAAAGACAATGAAGAAATCATATATGAGAAAAATATTCATTTAGAAAACAAAGAAGAGGAGATAGAGAAGTTGAAGAAAGAAATTAGTCAAGTAAAAGAAAAGAAGAAGGAAGATGGTGAGCTTAGCAATCAAAGGCATATCCTGGAAAGAAAAGAAAAGCTCAAAGACAATGAAGAAATCATATATGAGCAAAATATTCAGTTAGAAAACAAAGAAGAAGAGATCAAAAGATTGAAAACAGAAGTTACTGATCTAACAAAAGAAAAGGAAGAGGAGATCAAGAGACTGAAAAATGAAATCAGTCAAGCAAAAGAAGAAAAGAAGGAAGATGATGAACTAAGAAAAAACTTTGCAGATCTAAAAGAACTAAGGGAAAGCAATGTCAATCTTAAAATCCAACTTGAGGAATCCAAAAGAAGAGAGGAGGTAGTGAGGAACCAGCTGAATAAAAAGGAAGAATCATGTCATAAGCTGGAAGCATAAGTTGTGAATATTAGAAAGAAGGTTGAGAAGTCAAACACCCAAATCAAGTTCATGAACAGCTCCATGACCCTGGATGAGATCTTGGATAGTCAGAGATCACCAAATGACAAATCCAGTCTTGGATACAACAAGGAAGAAATCAGTACTCCTAAGAAACCTAATGTGGGTCCTTCATTTGTAAAGGGTGAAAACAGGTCTAACACAGGTCCTTCATTTGTAAAGGATGAAGACAGGTCTGACACATATCCTTCATTTGTAAAAGGTGAAAGCAGGTATGACTCGAGTTCTTCGTGGTCAAGAAATAAAAGCAACACTACAAAATTTAGAAGATCAGATCAAGGAAGACATCCAGAAGCTAATAATACACCTCAAAGCAAGTTTAGAAGAGAGACACCTTCATGGATGAATCAAAGAAGGTATGAGAGTGTTTTTAATGGTTATTGTTTTTCTTGTAATGAATATGGTCATAAAACTTTGGATTGTAGGAATCATGGAAGAAAACAAGTTGGTAGGTTCAACAACAGTATAAGATATTGGAACTGCAATCATGTTGGACATATTGCTACACATTGTTACGCTATGAGATGCTACAGTTGTGGTGGATATGGCCACAAAGCCCATAACTGTTGGAACTCAAGAAAACAATCAATGAGAAATGATTTATACAATACGACAAAAGGAGTAAATGGAACATGGAATAAAAATGAAGTTGCAGTAATAGAAGATCAGAGAACAAAGTTCAAGAAACCAGGACACTCACAGATGTGGATAGCAAAGACTGAACAAGTGAATAGGAGTGAAGTTGATTGTTGCAAAAAGAATTGCAGTCGTGTGATAAGCATAGTATAAACTTTCTCAAACAACTTTAGAGCAATGTACAGTAAAGAAGCATCTTGGGTAAATATGGATGCATCTGGTTAGAGATCGATGAGAATCAATGGGTAGATCCAAGGGTTGTTTGAAAAATATGAGCTACAATTGCAAAGTGCTCCAGTAGGACAGCGACATCTGCAAAAACAACATTCTAATGTACAAAATGAGGTACATGACATCTTGTAGAGATAACAAGAGGAGAGACTCTATCAGAAAAATCTACCCTTTTAGAAACAAAGGGGGAGAACAATCAGTAAAAACTAAGGGGAAGTATTTTGGTTACTAAATAAGAAAGTAATTAGATTAAGTTTTGAAAAGACTTGATCACTACAAAAATTGGTATCAAGAAGACTACTCATTTGAAACACAAAGATCCCAATCAACTGAGATAAGAAGTTAGTAAATTAACAAGGGAAGAAACCTTGTTAGGAAGAGCTACCTTTTCAGAAACAAAGGGGGAGAGTAATCAAAAGCAGAGAGAGAGCATATTGATAGGGGGAGTCATTCAGTTATCGCAGGCAGAACATGATTGTAGGAAGAGTTACCCAAGTTCAGATTCTGGTCAATAACATACAGAGCTTTACCACAGGAGGAAAAACCCTTTGCCATTGATGTCAAAGGGGGAGAGAAAACTTCATAAGCGGAAAGCATCATCACAGGGGGAGTTTTGTATATGAAGTTACTGGATTTCCCTCAATGACAAAGGGGGATATTGTTGGACATATTGTCATTGATGTCAATAGTCAATGTGATGATTTGTTGCTATAATGAATTATCATTGTGATTTACCAAAGATGAGATTGTCATTGATGTCAACAGTATATCAGTTAGTCGAATATTTCAAACAGTATGCAGAGATCAAAAGCGTAAGCTCGAGAGGAGGAGCAAACAGTATACAGAGATCAAAGATTAGAAGGGAAAACGATGTATAGAAGTGAAAGAAGATCAAAGCTCAGAAGGAAGAGCGCATTGCAAAAGTGTCGTCGAGATCGATGAAAATATTGGGAAGTTGACCAATGTACAGGAAAAGGTGAGAAGCCTCAATAGCCGCTCGATCAAGAAATTGACAGTGTTGATCGTCTCATATAACGGGTGTCGGTCATATGAGTGAACATGGGCTTGAGGACCATTGGAGGATCATGACAGTCAGATCCGCAAGCCAGATCAACGGCAAGGATAAATTGTGGAGATCGAAAGGAGAATTAAATGGCTCGCTAGTTCCAATCTCACAATTGGTCTAGATCGTCAGATCTCATAGACTCGAATATCGACGACTGTGGTTGATCCAAAAAATGATCAGTTTAAGCGAGATTAATTTGTGACCGTCGGATGCGCAATCACCAGATCAACGACAGGGATAGATTGCGGAGATCGAAAGGAGAAATAAATATCATGCTAGTTCCAATCCTGCAATTAGTCAGGACCGTCTGATCTTATAGCATCGAAGATCGATGATTGTAGTTGACTCGCCAACAGTGCACAACTTCAAATTATGGATTTTTGGTGACAAGTTAAATCACTCGCAAGTTGTGGTTCTGCAACCATCCTTGATCGTTGATATGCTTCAAGTGTCTTCACGGCCGTTGGATCACTTTAAGTGGAAGGATAGGGTAAGCAGGGAAAAACTTTTGAGAATTTGATTATCCGAATACCCGTTAGTCATCGAATCAAACCTGAATTCCCGTCAGTAGTCAAATCATTTTTTAGTTGAAGGATAGGATAAGCGAGGTAAAATATCTGAGATCTCATTTATGTGAATTTTCGTCGATCGTTGGATCATTCTAAGTGGAAGGACAGGATAAGATAGAAGAGTTTCATCGCAAACAGATCGAGCCATCGATCTAGGATCATGATCGATGAACAACATTTAGTTCAGGTCTAAAGATACGAGGAGGTTACACTCCAAAAAAATCTCACTTCAGGAATTTAGTTTGAGACTTGAGAATTCCGAAGTCTGAAGACGCAAAAGGATTGCAGTCGTTGATCCGAAAGGGACACGGGTCAGTGGATTGTTAGCTTTGGGAAAAAGGTGATAGAGATAAAGTTGAGATTTGAAATCTTTGAAGTCTGGAGACCCGAAGGAGATCTCGACCATTGATCGAGAAAGGGGACATAGGACCGTTGATCTAGTTGTTGATTGAAAAGGAAAGGTGTTTGCAGATCATTGACTCTAGAAGATTGATGTATGGAGGAAAGAAGGGTTTGAGAGTTGAAACTCTCGAAGCCTGGATCATGAAATAAATCACATTCATTTATTTAGGAAGGCTAGATCTGATCCGCAGAGCTTGAAAGAACAAATATGAACTGTCAGTCTAGGAGCACCGTTAAGATCATGAGATCAATGGTCCCGTCACATTGTGGGGATTGAAGGTGCATGAACTTTAATAAGTTGAGGGTGGGCTGCAATCGAGACCACGTCAGCAAGGAAACGTAGCAGACCACGTCAGCAAGGACATGTGGAAGACCATGTCTACAAGTACATGTGGCAGACCATGTCAGCAGACCACATCAGCAAATACACATGGCATAATCAGATGATGACAAGTGTCAAGAGGAAATTGGCTCGTTCCATGTAAACAAGTGGTGTAAGCAAGTTACATCACTTTGGGAGATTTACTTCGGGAGTTTTCACCATCAACAAATGTCAAAAGTCTTGAAGTCCCGAAGGACGAAGGTATGAAGTTGCTCTCAGCCGTCGATCTAAGATACATCGGGATTTAGGACAACCGTTAGATCTAGGAGAAGAACATGTGCCACATGAGGAGATCCACGTCAGCAAGGACACATGGCACAATCTAATAATGACAAGTGTCAAGTTGAATCGACATTTCAGGTACGTGCAAATCACGAATCTAAGTGACATGTGGCAGCTACTCATCTCGTGACACGTCATCAAGTGATGGAAGCAAGTTATGTCACTACGGGATTTTTACTTTGGGATTTTTACCACCAGCACTTGCCCAAAGTATTGAAGTGGACATGAGACGTTTGATCTAAAGATCACTTCAAGAGAATTCTCGACCGTCGATCTACTACAGTGGAAGGATAGTGTAAGTGGAAGAGTTAACCGACAGCAAGTGGTCTCCACCATTTTAATGACATACTCAGCACGTGATCACTCCAGAGGAAAATGGAGCAGCATTTATTCGAAACCTCTGAAGTCTCGAATATCAAAGTCCTGAAGTGGACATGGTTCGTCTTATCTGAAGAATACTTCGGGTGCACTCTCAATTGTTGATCAAAATACAGTGGAAGGATAGTGTAAACATAATAGACGAAGTCTCGAAGTAATTGGTGGCCATCCATCTCAATGCTTGATTAAGTCTTGGTCGTCGGATTAAGGAATGAAAGGATAGATGTAAGGATCGAATATGACCATTGATCTGGTTCTGTGATATAAATGTGAACCGTTCGATCTGTTCAGAGAAATCATATTTGAGAGATTTGAAAGGTTGGAAGTCTCGAAGACCCGAAGGGCGAAGTCCTGACAATCGTCCATCTCATCGGGAGATTGAATCATGATCGTTGAATTGATAAGCGCTCAAGAGCTCGTCTCACCTCACGTGAGGTCACCGTCATTGGCAATATGGTAAATATATTTAAAGGGCAGAATGTAATCCATCACTTAAATTAATAACCGTGTGGTTCTACGCTAATGATCATATGAACATGGTTTGAAGGAAGCGTCAATTTCTATAATCACGGAGATGAAGGAAATCGATCCATACCTATGATCAATTTATGAAAGTGAAGGGGATGTCAGGTTTAAAGTTGAAGACCCAAAACGATGATCTCAGGTGGTCCCAAAAGTTGTTGTAAATGAACAAGTTAGTTATAACTTGTTGCACAAGTCGGCCCAATAACTAAAACAAGTTTTGAGCATAAACAAGTATAAATACAACCATGATTGGTTCACTTGGAGAGGTGCGCTTGTGGAGCAAGAAGAGGTGGATCTAGACCTAAGGTCCGTGCGAATATCAAAGAGATGAAGAAGTGAAGAAGGCGTGAATATATCATAGGAAAGATAAAGCAAAGAAGGCGCGAATTTCTGAGAGAAGATGAAGTGCGATGATGAGAGTTTATGGTATACCTCTGATCATGAGATAGAGTTGATTCAATAATGGATCACTACAACTAGAGTTGGTTGAACTACTATATGAACTCTAGTTGGATAGACTATGTTCTATCAGCAAGCTGGGTCTTGTGGAAAGTTGGGCCTTGCTTGAGAGTTGGTGCTCTCCTAGGAGTTGGTGCTCCTTACTTCAATTGGTGTTGATACAAAATAGTTGGTGCTCGGAAAATTCATATTACTATATTCACATATATACATATACATTATACAAAATCTTATACAAACATCTGGTATCTCTTGTACATTGTGATTATGATTTAATTGTTATTGATATGTTCAATTGTGTTTTAACTATTAACTTGAAAAGGAAAAGTTAGAAAAGTCCACACACTAATTCACCCCCCCTCTTAGTGTGGGAGGTGTGTTCAACATGCAACATATGGACTATAATTATTGAACAGATAGACTTCTAAATGATCTGATAAAATATGTGCTTGATATCTTTAAAACAAAAATGAATTTTAATTCAAAAATGTTATGGTTTTGTTGACAAAAAAATTGGTCACCCCTATTTTCCCGCTCATGGAATAATAATAATAATTGATATCAAAAGAAAAAAAAATTGAACAATTACAATTGAATTGCATAACTCTCAGTCTCAGCTTTGCCACGCATTTCACGGATTCAAAATCCGAGTTTGTATGCTCAAGATATCCATGTTTTTGTCTAACTGCCCAAAGAGCGCTTTTTCAACTGCAACAAAGCTAAGATTCTCTTGGAACCATGATCATTCTCATGGAACCACACCATGTCTTGGAACCATTATGGAACCATTCATTTCTTGGATTATCTCCTCGTACACATATTTCCACACTTATAATATTTCTTGAATCTCCTCTCCTATACTACATCTTCTCTCTTCTCCATACTTAGAATATTTCTCATGTTTTCCTAAACTACTTTATATTATTCTCTCCCGCCGCTATATACTCTCCTAGTCCCACACTTAGAAAAAAAAATCACCCCTTATCTCTCCTCCCTTATTCCTCATTCTCTCCATACATTCACTCGACATTACTTAGTTAATTTATTAAACTCACTCCCCACTCCCCTTCCTTCATTCTCTCCACACCACCGCGGGTTGTCAGACTCACAGGATCACTCACCTCACCTCTCTCACTTCCCCAACCTAACATACTCCTTATCTCAATTTACCATACTCCATCCTCCCCTCTTATCACTTATATTATTTTTAAGGTTTTCACCACCGCAGGTTCATCGGGTTTGTGGGTACCCACCATGCTCCCGGGCACCCGCCATGCTCCTTATCTCTCCACTTTACCTCATCTCACATTCACTTATTCCCTTCCTTCACCATTTTATCCTAAGTTTACCATCAACCAATCAAATCTTTCCACGTGGCATATAAATCAAAGAAATAAATATCTAGGGTTTGTTGTCTAATCATTCTCTCTAATCCAAGATATTCAAGACATATCTTTAAACCAAAGAGGAGTACCACCTCTATAAAAACACAAGGGGATTCATATCCTCGTGAGATTGTTGTTTCGGTCTTAAGAGATCCAAACATCAACATTTTTGGTGACCATACTGAGGAGTCATTTATTTTCAAGATATCTGAGGCCTTGCTTTAGATCTTATTGAGGAACGAGAGTCTCCATGGTTCGAAGTTTTCGAAAGAAGATTCAAGAAGATTGACACTTGTTCTAGATGCATAGGGTTTATAAAAAAATTATTCAAAGATGTTTGAATGACCTCAAAACGAGTCAAGAAGCACAAAATATTCAAGAGAATGAACTCTTTGGCGATTCCATTGAAATAACTTTTAAAATCCCTGGCAATTCCATTGTGAAGATTCAAAAATCTCAAGAAGATGTGTATTATGATTCCTCTCAAGAATTTATTTCATGTTGTGATGTTCCTTTTCCTTTTCCACCAATTCCATCAATGGCTTTACAAGACTCATCAAAAGGAACAAGTGCCCAAAGAATAAGGAAACTACATGGAGGCCCTTTAAATCTTCCATAAGTGAATTTTTAGATGTCCAATATTCCTATGGAAAAAAATTCTACATTCTTTGGGAATACTTCAGAAGATGCAGAGAAACGCTTGTTTGGATTCAATAATACATGTGATATTTTCAATCTTGTTGAAGACAATGTTACATGTAGATTATTTTTAGAAACTCTATGAGGGGATGCTCTTGAATGGTACCATTCAATGCTTCCTGGGGCCATTACCAGTTAGGACGTGTTAGAAACTTTATTTGTTGAATAATTTTCCCACGCACCTTCTCCCATATGGATGCAAGATAAAAAAAGATTTCATCATTTCATATACTCCATATGAATATCTTTCAAGCAACAAATTTGAAAATGAAATCGATGATCCTTCATCAAATGCACAAGAATATTTCATCCTTGCAACCAATGACAAAAAGTCACAAGAACGCTTGTAGAAGGAAGAATTGGTGGAAGAGAATAATTTTGAGAACAATGATGGTCAAGATTCTCATTCCATGAAAGGAGAATGTTTTCAAAACATTGTCAGTGAATCAAAAAAATTGGATGTGGTCAGTGATAAAGAGAAAGATGAAAGCATTTCCAAATTGGGATCTCCTCATCTAATCAAAGACAACAAAATTCTTGAGCAACCAAGAATTGACTATATTGAATCATGGTTCCAAAGCATTGTTTTCCAAATAATGCAATAAGATTTTGAGTGCATTTTGTTAAGTTTCTCTCCAATACACATTGATAGTGCCCCTAACTCTTTGGTACAAGCCCCAATATGTTTCACAATTATGGAGCTCATTCCATAGATCAGTTAAATGCTTGTATGGATCCATTGGAAATATACCTACACTTGAAAGTGTCCCTTCCCTTCAAGTAAGGTAGGGTGGGTAGATCTTGTTTGTACATAGTTTGTTTCTTTATTTCAAAATAAGGCAGTTTCTATTTGAAGATAACTCCATGGAAAAAGAAGAATCTAAAGAATTTACTTTGAATACGACTCCATATCCCAATGGAGAAGGCAATTTATTTTTAGATTCTGGTGTTCTTAGCAACCCACAAGGGCTCATTGTCCGGCAGTTGGAGCCGGTTGTTGACAAAAAATTGGTCACCCCTATTTTCCTTCTCGTGGAATAATAAAAAAATGATATCAGAAGAAGAAAAAAATTGAACGATTACAAGTTCATTGTGTAGCCCTCAGTCTCATCTTCATCACGTAGTTTACAGATTCAAAATCTGAGTTTGTATGCTCAAGATATCCAAGTTTTCTTCTAACTTCCCAAAGAGCAGTTTTTCGAGTGCATCAAAGCTAAGATTCTCTTGGAACCATGATCATTCTCATGGAAACATGCCATGTCTTGGAACCATTATGGAACCATTCAGTTCTTTGGTCATCTCCTCGTACACATCTTTCCACACTTAGAATTTTTATTGAATCTCCTCTCCTATACTACATCTTCTCTCTTCTTCATCCTTAGAATATGTCTCATTTTTTCCTAAACTACTTTATATTATCCTCTCCCACTGCTATATACTCTCCTAGTCCCACACTTAGAAATTAAAAAAAAAAAATCACTCATTATCTCTCCTCCCTTATTCCTCCTCCTCTCCATCCATTCACTCCACGTTACTTAGTTAATTTATTAAAATCACTTGCCACTCCCCTTCCTTCATTCTTTGCACACCACCGCAGGTTGGCGTACTCACGGGCTCACTCAGCTCACCTCTCTCACTTTCCCAACCTATCATACCCCTTATATCCCTTCACCATACTCCACCATCTCCTCTTACCACTTATATTATTTTTAATGTTTTCACCACCGTGGGTTCATCAGGTCCGTAGGCACCCATCATTCCCCTTCCTCACCTTAGCAGGCACCCACCATGCTCCTTATCTCTCCACTTTACCTCATCTCACGTTCACTTATTCCCTTCATTCACCATTTTAACCTAAGTTTACCATCAACCAATCAGATCTTTTCACATGGAATCTAATTATAGGTGTATCCTCCACCAATGAGATCCTTCCACATGGCATTTAACTATTGACAGACACATGGAAACCAATTACTTATGACACATGGAAACTAACAATTGGTGACACATGGAAAATCATTATTGGTGACATGTGGTAGTTGATGGTGACCTATCATGCAATGACATGTGGTGACATATGGAAGTTGACTCATCGCCACTGGGCATTGACTAGGAATGGGTGGAGGATGGTTGGTTGGTGAAAATATTAATTAATTAATTAATTTCCTTAGGGGTCGAATTCTCAAATTTCCATATTCTTCTCTTGTTTCTTACTAAGTGTATAATAAACTTGTCATTATATACACTAAAATATCTTAAAATCCCATGCATGTGGGATAAGTACTATGAATAAAAAGTCCAAATTTTAAAAGAAGAAAAACGAAATTAAACTGAGGGCCCAGATTTCCCCATGCAGATCAATCAACAGTTGTTGAGTCTTAATGTTATGAAGGTCATATCTCGAGATCCGGGAGTTGGTATCGTGCAACCTATACCTGATTGTAAATGTAGTTAGATGAGGAATATGATGGAACAAGTTTCAAGGGATGGAATTGACCATATTTTTCTCAAAAATTGAAAGAACATTCAACAATTTTTTCATGCTATGCTGATAAATTTGCTTGACACCTCGACTTCACGAGATCATATATTGAGATTGAGGAATCAAAATTGTGCCCATGAGGACGTGTTGGAAATCTAAGATGATGAATATCACATCTAAATTGGTTTACATGGATGAAAAGTTGAATATCATATCCATAAAATTAAAACAGTCTCCTCTCTTTAAAGGGGCAGTTAATTAAAATTTTCAAAATAAAAGTTTATTAAAAAAAACTTTTATTAAAAGATGAAAAGGGACCACTTCAAGATACGAATGTTAATGATGAAAATTCATTAATTAGACTTTATTGAAGCATTAATTAAAGAAATTATTTCAAGAAACAGAAATCCCTAACTACTCAAGAAGTTAGAAGAACTGATTTCAAAAAGAAAAGAGGGCTTTGTAAAAAAAGGAGAGTTAGAGACAAAGAAGGTTGCATCACAAGGGCAGAGGTCAGAACAGAAGGATTCAGCCATTAATATGCAGCCAAGCTTCTGATCAATGAATATAGATCTCCATCTTCTTTGTCCTTCTTCTTCTTCTACACCTATTTCTCAAGGCTCTATGTTTGTATTTATAAACCAAGCATGGGATTGAGTCTCCATGTTCTTTCTTGTATTCTTCAAAGAATTTTTCTTATATGATAATGGATTATTTACAGACATTTATGTGACTTCCAAATATATTTTTTGTATTGTTGAATACTTTTATGAATGAAACTCCACAAAGAACTGCTTCAATATTTTACTCTAATGATTTATCATATCTTCGGATTTCTGAATTGATATTTTTGGAATTTGTCTATCAAATTATTTCAGTATTTAATGCAGAACTCTTTTAAATTTCTTTGAGATGATCAAAACTATTCTCTCATTTTTCTTATGAAAAGACATCATTTATCCTCTATTTGTATATGATCTAGAAGGTTGTATATATGATGTTGAGTACAAAGATATTATGATATTGAAGCATCCCTTCAATCTTTTAATTGTTGAGAAGTAATTTCTTGCACATAACGATTAGATCGGGTTATTCAAGAACCATTCCACGTAAAAATCAAAGCAATAAAGATCTAGGGCTTGTTATCTAAGCATTCTCTTTAATCCAAGATATTCAAGACATATTTTTAAGCCAAAGATGAGTACCACCTCTATAAAAATGCAAGGGGATTCATATCCTCATGAGGTTGTTGTTTTAGTCATAACAAATCCAAACATCAACGTATTTTAAGTACATAAAATCTAGTATCCAAAAGCCAACAGTTTTAAAAATCCCTTAAATGATAAACATAACATAACCTATTCCAAAGTACAACAAGACTTATGAAAAATACAACACCAATTAACATCTACATTAACTTGACAACCCCTTTTCCTTTGGATCCATTATCTTCGTAGTTTGCTGCTAGCTTCCCTATCAAAAAAATGTTGAATCTCACAGGCCATTTCCTTCAATTTATCCAAACAATGCAAAGTCTCATTGAAAAGGTGTGTTGGAGTTCCATTTCTCCTACTAATTTTATCTTGAATGTAAGTAAGAAACTATTTTTGAGAAGTGATATCATGTATAGCCGAAATAAACTTTGACACACTTTCATTGTCCATAACTATATGTTCAAAAAAACAATAAACAAAAAAAAAATAGTTTGGATGAGAAAAAAATAAAAACATAACAAAACATTCATTTTTAGAAATTATGAGTACAACAATTATATTAATCCCTTTTAAAAAATGTTGTAAGAAAAATTAAATGTCTAAAAAAGAAGTCTTTATTTTAAGGGAGAACGAAAATAATCCTTGAAAACTATTTGTTGTCAAAAATGAAAAACATAAGCAAAAAATTCTTTCCCCAAAATGATGATCCCAAATACAAATACAATGCATCAGCTAAGACAACAATTTTTGTTCACCCCAAATAGACAATGTAGAAACTAAAACTAAATGCATTACAAAAAAAAATCTTCTTTGAATTTTTTAAAGGGTGGGAATAGTGGTTAGTCATAAACAAAGGTATAATAAATAGTTCCACTAAAATACATAAATAGACCCACTTGAAAAATGATCAATTTTTTTTATTTCAAATAGTAATATGGAATTAATGAACGTATACATGATGTTACAAACATTAACAAAGGATTATTTTAACAAAAGTAATATCAAAGGATAAAAAAATGAACTAAACATGGGCATTTTATGCGTAGTGAAAATATTTATATTGGATGTTACAATGATATGGACTTTAATCATTCCTTTTATTTTTTCCTAATTGTAACATATGCATTGTTTTTCATCTTTGCATAATGTTGAAAAGAGAAAGGTGGAAATATGTGTAAACTATCTATTGATTTAACTCTTTATATGGATGTGAAGGTCAATGCTTGTTGCTCTTTGTTTCCAATATCAATTGTTGCACATTCTAAAGTCAACCCCTGTGATTTGTGAATAGTAAGGGCCCATGCCATATTTAGAGGAATTTGTTTATGTTTTCCTCTTATAACTGGAGTGATTGGTACAATTATTATATTTATTGGGTCAAATGGAACACCAATATAATTATCAAAAAGAATAGTTGTGTACATTGGAAGTTGAGGAGGCTTTGAGTTAGGCATATAGAATATATTTTGAATGTAACCAAGAGAACCATTCACTAAGCCAAATTCAACCCACAAGTTACATGTCAACATGACATGTATTTCAGGGCATAAGAGAACTTCACATTCCATTTGATCATTATCAACACCAACAACTTATGTTCGTCGATACCTAAACCTGACACTACTCCAAAATATTTCTGATTGCTCATTCGAGAATTACAATCTTTGGCTCTAGAATTGAATCATGTTATTATATATGAGAAATACTTTTAGATATATAGAGAGGAATTCTGATCAGAATGAATCGAGATATTTTATGATTGACCAGAATAAACATCAACAACTTCGAATTGGATAAGCTTCTCGTGTATGCTCAACAACACATAGAGAAATTGGAGAATTTAATGATTTCAACATATGCCTATTATCCAAGTTAAACAAATTATTTGTTGGGAACAAGTGAAGTGTTGAATTAAATAAACTCTTTTCCTCAAGAGGCAAAGTCGTATCAACCCGTGACATAAGAAGCTCCCAATCATCAAAAAGGGGTTCTACATTTCTTCTGTTCATTAAAAGTCCACGAAAAGAAGATTGTTTCAAATGATTTCCTTGTTATCATAATATTGTATCCAAGGTGACAACGATGTTGAATTTTTTCCATAAAACTTTCCCCGTTGTATTACATGCATACAAAGGCTTAACTATGATAAGAGGAAGATGACCAAGGTCACCCACAAGAATAATAGATCTACAATGAAAAGGAGAAGATTTGTTCTCTGGAAATGCTTATCGTAATTGAGAATCTATAGGTATGAATAACCTTGGTCCTAAAAAGATCATTTCATCTATCAAAATATATCAAATATGCCTCATTTCTTCTTGAAATATTTCTAGATACTACCCTTGAAGTGGTCGCGTGCCTTAATAGGAATTTTCAACATTGAGTGTATTGTTTTTTCATGTGTATTAATAGCATTTGTTCATGTTGGAGTGATCAAAATCAAAGGACTATTTCCATCAATTGATGAAGTAGAAAGAGCATAAAAAATACAATGAATCAGGAAAAACGTTACAGTGCTTGCAGTGCCATGAACAATCATTAGAGGTTCACAACTTGCATGTTCAACGAAATGTTGAAAAATGATCTCAAAAGAAACTCGTTGTTTCTCTACCAAGGAAGATGGATATGCATATGTTGGATGAGGATTTTCAACAATAACACCCCTTGAATGTGCATTTCTTATTTAAAAATAAATAACCTCTTCTGCAACATCATTTAAAACTGATGTTTTCTCCCAATCAAAACATATATCAAAGTCCCTTCGACCAAGAGTGTGAAGGTCATAAACATTGACATTATTAGGACCCACCAAGCGAGACAAAAGCTGTCATTCTTTAAAATATTCCTCCACATGGGTTGGTTGTTCTTGGGAATCCTCATCATATTTAACATTTTCCGATGAGACAGGGGCCCAATCAACATGCCATGGTCGATATCAAAAATTTATCCAATTTTCAATCATTGTTTCTTATAAAAGGCCAATATCTAAGTGAATGTTCCTAAATGGTTTGTACAAAAGCAATTCAGTTCAATCGAACATCTAGAAGTCTTCTAAAGCCTCGTTGGGAATAGAATAAAACCTTGGCCAAACTCTAACAATGAGATGGACATCTCTATGTTTCCATTGTTCTTTCTTATGTTTGGCATCAAATGTCTAAGATTTTGTTGTTTCTATCAAACACAAATGTTCAATAAAAGCAGGTCTTTCTTGATATATTTCAACAAAACTATTGGGACATGAAACTTGGTGGGGGTCCTTTGGAATTTTTTTGAAAACCTTTTTCCCAACATTTAAGGAAATGAATTTTCGACTCCAAAGTACAAGAGGTATTTTTACTAAATATGGAAAGTTTGTTAGGCTCCAATGTCATGATCAACAAGTGTTTCGGCAAGGAATCTTCTGTACGTAGACAAAGCGGGATCTTCTAAGGCACCGGAATTTGAAATTCTAGTTAGAATATCTTGATAACAATTTGACCTATTTTCCACTTTGGAAGCATACTTAGAAATATATTTCAATATAGTGTGTCGAGAAACCATTGGTTGACAATCAACATTTGTGCGCCACATTGCAAGAAAATCTAAATTATGGACATTTAGCCTATCATCATTTCGTGTTGGCTCATATTTATTTCTCCCTTTCTCATGTATGAGCAATAGTGATTCATCTCAAACCTCCCACGGATCATTTTAGCGGAAAGTGAGAATAGTGCCTTTCTTGCACAAGCAAGATGTGCGTTGCACTTTGTATGTCTTTGAACACTGTTCAACAAATGTTCATAATCATCATGAGGATTGGAAGAAAAAATATGATTAATATTCAATATGCAGGGATCGTCATTGATACTTTGAGGAACCATTATGTTTCGGAAATGAATGTCGCGTGGATTCCATGTTGTTATATATCTATCAAAATATTTCTTGGCATCGTCCACATATGAAGGATTAGACCAATCTAATATTTCCATGTTTGAAGCACCTTGCAACCATAAGAATTTGTGGATGTGAGCTGACCCTCTATGTTTCCACTCGTATCTAAAGAAAAATAAGATATAGTAAATATATAGAGCAAAAAAAGAACAACAACAACCAAGAAAAAAATTTGTTAGCATAAATACAAAAACATGAACCTGTACCAAAAGTCTTTAACTCCAAGATATTTTTGGATGACTTATTCTCGTAAGATATTGAATTTATGATGTGTAAACATGGAAACAATATGGGGGTACTGATAACATAATCAATTTTTATACAATGTTCATTTAAACCATGAGAATTTTCATTTCTCGGCATGAGGTCATGCAAGTCTGGCCACTTTGTATCATCTGCACTCAAAGTAAAAAACAAAGTTGGACAACCCAATTGAGTAATCGTGTTAGTAAGTTTAGTGCAACACTTTGTCCAATAGGTCCTTGTACCTCTGAGTGAAGAAACAAAATGCATAAGATGCTCAACCAACTTATTATCAAGTAAATATAAGAGTTGTTGACGCAAGTCTTGAATTGTTGTTGGGGAGTTATCATGTATATTTTTCTTTACAAAAATTGTAGTATTTGTTTGGGTTCGATGTCGCATTATCATGTTCAATAATAAATATAGAAAGTGAGGATAGATTCTAGGTCTCTAATCAAAGTATATGAGCAGATGCAATCCATATTAATGAAGTTGAATGTTAAAAATACGTGGATGCAGCTAATCAACCTCACTAGTGGGAAATAATCTAGGGAACGCCACATGTCTAATATCCCTCTTGTATTATATTCATTGATCAGAGATGAACCAATATCTGGCCAGTTGACTGGTTGAATAGGTGAAGACTCGACATTTTCAATAAATGTTCTTATTTCTTCCACTTCTCTATGTTCATTGGGTAGCCGAGCAACAAAAGATGAAGGATGAGAGTGCAAAGAGTTAGTGAGAAACCCTTGAATGTCAACAACATTGTTATTTGTTTCTTCAATATCACAATCCACAAATTTAAGCCTAGTTGACACATCCGTCAGGTTTTCAGGGAGAGAAACAATTAAGTCCATATCAATTTTGACATCTTGATTAAATTTATCCATTTGAATTTTGTAAGACAATGCATTCATCACATGTGATCTCTTGACATAAAATTCATTATGTTTAGATTGGGCACCATGTAAGTTTTAAACTTGTGAAGTAAAGCAATGCTTATAGATTCTAAGCAAAACACAAATTAATCAATGGCTCACACATATAGTACACAGATATTTACGGTGGAAACCCTTAACATGGAGAAAACCATCCTTCCATGGTACCGCACCTCCCAATTATTCGTTGTATTAATTTCACCAATCGCAATACAATATATACACAATATTTTGGGTATTTCGCAGCTACCAAAACTCTAATCCCTTTATCTGGCATTAATTTAGAAAACTGCTAAAGTAGCAAAAAATGATAAAATAGCGATAAACCGCCCAAAAATAAATTTGGGGCGTTGTCCTGAACCTCATTAGCTTTGCGTAACCAGGGGGGGAAATATTTCCCCCCTGGGAACCCCCTAGGAAAGCGCCTGATGCAATATAAGATTTACATGTGTTATGAGCATCTCTTCAACTTGGGTAAGTACTCTTAGAACATGAGGATTCTCAACAAGATCCATGTGATTCCATCGAGAGAAACGATGGGAACCTCTCTCTTGCACCTTCTACAAATAGGTCCTTTAGAACCCCTCAAAAATTGGATTCCAAGATATGATTCTTAGAAAACATTGAACATTTGGGCAACGGAGAGGTTATATATCTTCGCTCGAAAAGTTTTATGTACTGCAATCATGTTGGAATGAAACAATATATGTCCTCTAGGCATGGGATCATGTTGACCACCAATTGGAAGAGTAAAATTACCTTTGAAATTTACTTCATCTTTACCAATGTCAAAAGGCCCACCCAAATTCGCAGCAGGCGGATTGGGTCTGTTATTTCCAACAATTATTTCCTTTAAATTTATAGATTTCATTTTTATAACCTGATTGCATTGAATGGTGTCTTGGTCATAAAATACTATAAACTTTAATGTCCATCTGAGTGTGAAAATGAGGAGTATAAATGTAAAAATGAATGGCAAATCAAATACATACAACATCAACATTTGCTTGCCAATTAGATGGTTTAGGAAAACTTGAAGGGAGGTAATGAGATGGATTCCATTGAATTGTAACATGAGTTGTTGCAAGATGTACAGAGTTCATTTCTCTACCTCTATTCGAATGAACAATGTCATGAGCAAAGAAAATAAAACATGGTTAAAGTCATTAATACAAGGAAAGAACTGGAAGTATAGTCATGATGAATGGGGGTTGAAATACCTTTGTTGTTCTAAGTGAAATAGTATGCGGGATGATTGATTATGTTGGTGGTGCGACATTTTCTTTAGAACGAGGGTTGTGAAAGGAAAATCCAATGTTAGCAACATGAGCTTGAAAATTTGATAACAAATGGGACAGCACATTACTAACGCGGACTTTAGTAGATGAAAATATTTCTGGAATGATATCAATAACTCTAGTCTGCATGTTTTGTGTCATTGTTCCATGCTCTAAACTTTCACTTCCATTAGTTGAAGTATGGAGGTTTTCATTCATAGTTAGGCTACGTACATGATGATCTTCTGGAATATGAGAAGTTTCCCCAATAAAATAAATGTTGTTAGAAGATTGTGGAATAGTAGAAATATTAAGATTATGAAAATATTTCAAGAATGAAACATTGATGGGAAATGCTCTTTGCATCATATTAATGAAACTGTGACACTTACGGCTATTGGGAAAATCATTTTCAGTATTAATTTCCCTAGTCCTTCTATGATATATATCTCTTCTACATTCATTTATTGCATCTTTGTTTGTTGATACAGTAAACGACAAAGTTCATTATCCCTCTCACACGATGTCGGTGATCTATTGTGTTTGGTAGAACGTGTACTTGTGCCTTCAGTTGACATTTCTACAACTACATAGAAATAATAACATATTTTAACTTTACCAAAGTAATATAAATTCCATTCATATAAATAATCACAAATTATGGAAATAATAATACACTAAATAAATAACATTTTGATATACATTTAAATAAATAACATTTTGATATACATTTGATTATAGAATCTGATATGAAAATGTGAAAAAAGAAGAAATGGAATAAAAGTTTGAAGTAAAATTGCAATAACCATATAACCATAATAAGTGCAGTTAAAATATATATATATATATATATATATATATATATATATATATATATATATATATATATTCAAAGGAGAAAGATTTAAAATTATATGCAATTTTGAGTCAAACAAAGATTTTAGGACAGATTAAAATTATATGTAGATTTATGGGGCAAAGTAAAATCATATGCAATTTTACTTTCGGCAAAGATTTAAAAGTATATAATCAAAATATATAAATTTGAATATGAAAATTATAATAACAACTATAACATTTTAGAACCATATATATAATTCCAATGAAAACACATTATTAAAGAGAGCAAAAAGAATTTAAAGTATATAGTATGAAATGTTTAAAAGAGGTATACTAGCCTATTACATCATATTAATGCACAATGGTGGAATGTCATCAACAGAGTCCATATTTGGAATAAGTGGAAAAACATTCCCTCTTCCAATTAGATCATTGTAATTCTCAACTTTAGGAAAGTGGAATCCATATCTTTGTTTGTTGGATACATTATCGATAGTAGCAGGCATACATGACCCAGTCATAAAATTGTAGAACATGAAGGGAACGTCATTGTAAGTGCACATAAGTATTGTCCCATGCACTGTTCGAAATGGAATATAACCATGGCATTTGTTATTTATATATGTAGAAATGTCTTGCAAAAAAGTTCATTTGAATCCCTAGTCATCATTCAAAATAGTCTATTCTTCGTTTTGAGGTTTGACCAAACTAGAAATTTTCTACTTCTTCAATTACCAAATAGAGGTGGAACCATCATTGATGAGACATATCAACTAGTTATTATAGAATGCTAATGACATACATCGTATGTCAGTGATTGGGACAAATGAAAAACCCCATTGATTTTTGAAAACATCCAACCAATATATTGTACACCCATACCTAGGGTAATCTTCATAATCTTTGTCTAAATACAACCAAAATGGTTTACTCTTATAGAATACCGCATCCTTTGGGGGTGAAGTGCCACCGTAAGGAAGTTATATCTTTCTCCACACCCTATTAAGTCGGTTGCAAATGTAGAACTTGGACTACATTATTTTATAAACATGTTTCAAAACAACCCAATCATATTTACTAGCATTTACTTTTTCCAGTAGGGAAAAGAAACCCCAGTTTTCAACCCATATACAACCTACATTTTTACAGGCCTTAGTAAATGGATTGATGAAAAAATAATTGTTGCAGTGTGAGAATTACGTTGGTAAAGATAAAAAAATTCATGGATCCAATTGTACACTCAACTTTGTATCTCGAATCAATAAATGGAACAAGAAGACTGTTATGAGGACTACATCGCCACTCACTTTGTTGCAGGCATAGAAAATGTAGGGAGTCAACTCCCCATTAGAGTGATCAACAACATGAGTTTAAAGATCGTTGTTCTCGTGCTAACTCGGATCATGGGGATGGCCTTGTTGCACCAAGCATCAAGGCCATTGATGTTCTAATCAATGCAGTGTTTACAACCCACAGTCTATGATCGTTGCACCTCACTACTGGATAACATGAAGAGCCAACTAACAGATTGCAAACAAGGTAGGAAGAGGAACTTCGAGTACATATCTATCTTGTGTAGTTTTTTCTTCGAGCAGGTTCCAGGATTGAGCCCTAGAGTCGAGATTGTTCCACATAGACCGCGCGATCCATCCATGTCACGGGTGGACCGAGATGATGAGGTGGTTTGGAGGTGGTAGGGTATCGACCCCCTACAACAATGAGTTTTTCTTCTGGTGGTGTCGGTAGGTGATAGCCTTGGATGACTACCCTTATGCAGGGATCGACTTTAGAGGAGATCCAGACATGCCATTGCCACCAGGTTCTGCCTACAAAGATATAGGTATGAAACAATTTTCAAATATATCTCATTTTTTTTGTATTTTTTAAAAGAGTTAAAGAACGCAAATATTTTTGGATGGTGCCAGGTATCTAATAAAAATGCTTTGTTGTGCATACGTGGGTCCACAACGCCCGGATAGATTTCCATGACACCGGCGAAGGCACCGGGGGGATAAGCCAGTGGGAGGAGACTCGGAGAGAGTGCTTCAAAATGTGCAAGGAAACTTGTTTCGTTTGACGCACAGAATACCCATGGTTTAGGTAGAGGATCTTCCAAAGGCGATGCAGCAACAAGTGGTGGGTGTGCCCCGTGCATGGGTGTGACTCTTTTGGCATCTCACAAATGTTGTAGTATGTTATGATGACACACATCTGATGCCACATGCGTAGATGTCATGGTCATTGTATCAACCAGCTGTATATGTATTTTGAGGGCGTAAGCCTCATTTTGTACTATGACACCATATTTTTGGAGGGATGAAATATATAAAAAAACTTTGGTCTTCGGCTTTACTTATGTTACAATGTGTACATTGATAAATGTGTTTTCTTTACTTTAGTTATGTGACAAATGCCAATATAAAACATAATTAGCATATGCATCTGACACATAATTAGAACTCATGGGTATGTGATTATAAGTAATAAAATCAAAAAAAAATTCCAAAAGTCGTACCCCTAGGAATCGTCAGAGTAAAGTAGGATCTCGCACATGGTAATTGTCGTTCAAATGACATACTACTAACTGGGAGTCCAGGAGAACCTCTAAATATCAAAAACCATGTGAAATAACGTCTCCTAAGAGATATATAATGGCACTATACTTGGCCACATTATTCGTTGATGGCCCTAAACAAACGCCACCTAAAGATACCAGTTGACCCTCGAGTGAGTAAATGACTCAGGCGATGGAAGCCAAGTTCTGTGTATGACGATTGGCACCATCTACGAATCCTAAGTAAACCAAAGACTCTGTTGACATCTTCCAACCAAGGGAAAACTTGATAAGCAAGCCAATGACACAAAGGAAAATATATATATACACTAAGATACACTAGTATAAAAAGAGTTGCGCCCAAGTCTGGGGCTTAAGCGTAATATATTTTTAAGTAGAGCCCATTTCTGGGCTCAGCCAGCATAGTCCCTTCATAATCTTCCAATTCATAGGTTCCTTTTTCTAAGACAGGTCGCACGACATAAGGATCGTGCCACATGTCGTTGAACTTGCATGCCCCCATGGTTCTTTGGCTTGGTCATACAATAGGACCAAGTCACCCTCAGCTTACTGTCGAGGACAGTCAGACTTATCATATTGGACCTTGAAATGTCGTTTATTCACTTCTATAGCTCTAGAGGCATCTCGATGCTGCTTATCTTAACTCTTTTGGTCTACGAGGCGTTCTTCAAGATCAAAAGTGTGAGGTAGGAGCTTAACTGCCAGTCTAAGAGAAGGGATTTCACATTCAATAGGAAGGATCGACTCCACACCGTGTACTAACTAAAAAGGAGAAAATTTGGTGGAAGTCTTAACTGAGTTTCGGTATGCCAAAAGTGTTGGGTAAAGCATTAAATGTCAATCATATTTTCTCTAGCTGACAACTTTCTGCAAAATGGTCTTGAGAGACTTGTTCACAGCCTCTACTTGTCCATTTTCATGGGGACAGTAAGGGGAATAATGACCATGTTTAAACCCCGGTTTCAATGCTAATGATTTCATCATTTCATTCTGAAAGTGACTCCCATGATCAATGACAATCTCACTTGGGATTCAGAACCGGCCTATAATTTGATTGAACACGAAAAAAATTCCATTATTACCATCATATTTAATCGTAGGCATGGCCTCTTCCCACTTAGTAAAGTAGTATATGGCCACGATAATATGTTGATGCCCCCCAGCCAAAGTTGGGTTGTAGTCCACAAAATCCGCCCCCCACTTGGTGAAGGGACCGATGGTGATGACCGGGTGAAGAGGGGCTGGATACGAGCTCATTTTCTGAGTCAATACCTGCCAAGCGTGACACTTCTTGACTGCTTCAACAAAATATTTAAAAATAAAAGGCCAAAATTAATCGGCTCGTAGTATTTTTTGGGTTGTCGCAAGCCCAGATAGATGACCACCACAAGCCCCACTGTAACAGTCATAAAGAACTGACTCAACCTCTTCATGAGTCAAGCAACATGAAAGATATTATCTATGGCTCAGTGATACAAACAGTTGCCGATGATAAGGTGGTTTTTAGCTTGATACCATATACATCGTCGATCGTCTCTCAATAGATGTTGAGATAACTTCAAGGTTTGAAGATATATCAAAATGTCTCCATACCAGGGGTCTAAAGATGAGATAAGGAAAATGTATTCATCTGCGAAGGAATCGACATGACTGACGTCCTCATCCAATCGAGGAAAGTTCGATATTAACTCAGCAAAAACTAGCGATTTCTTGGATTTCGCTGAAGCAAAATCGAGGTCAAACTCTTGCAAAATGACAATCCATTTATTGTATTTTCCCACCATGATATGCCTAGTAAGGACGTATTGAAATGGATTGACATCAACAACTACGATATTTTTGCAAAGCAATATATAGTGTTGCAATCTTTGAACCGCATGTATGGAAGCCAAATCTAGCTTCTCAAAATGAGAGTACTTGAGTTCAGGACCGATTAAATTTCAACTAAGGTAGTAGATGACGTGCTCGTGGATATCATCATTCTCCTGAACTAAAACCATACCAATTGTCCCTTCAAACACATCGATATAAAGAAAGTAGTCTCTATTGTAGTCCAGAGGCTTCAGCAGAGGCGTCGACACCAAGGATTTCTTAAGAGCATCGAAGGATTCATGGGCTCGCTCATCCCATATAAATGGAGTGTCCTTCTTCAAGAGACACATGAAACCCTTAGAAATATTGGCATAGTTTACTATAAACCGACATAACAAGTTATCTTTCCCATGTAAACCTTGAAGCTGAAAAATGTTGCACAGGGGAGGCAATCGAAGTATTGCCTCAATCTTTAAAGGATCCACCATGATCCCAGTCTCAGAAATGAAGAATCCTAAAAGACGACCCGACCTAATGCAAAAGATGCACTTATGAGGGTTTAAACGGATGCAATAATATCGGCATCTCTCAAAAACTAGTCGAAGGTGGGTAGAGTGATCTACTCTCTTGCGAGAGTGAGCAACGAGATCATCGAGGTAAGCTTCGACTATATGCTTGAGATCATGGAAAATGAAGGTTGTGGCTCGTTGGAAGGTTGCTCTAGCATTTTTAATGCTAAAAGGAATTTTCTGGCATGTGAAAGTAACCCGAGGACAAATAAATTTCATCTTATGTTGATCCTCGGTTTTAATTTGAATTTGGTTGTATCTTGAAAATCCATCCATAAAAGAAAAAACCTCGTTTCCTGCACACTCATCGAGAATATGATCAATGAAAGGTGTTGGGAATTTGTCTTTAGGACAAGCCTTATTTAGGTCTCAAAAATCCATACACACATGTATGGTTCCTTGCTTCTTATTCACAGGAACGGGATTGGATACGCATTCAGTCAAGGGAACCGAGAAGATAAAACCATCATTAAGCACTTTTTCCACCTCTGTGTTAATAGCAAGGGCCTTCTATTGAGGTCATTTCCCACTACAAAAAAATTCCCTCCCCTTTTCTATTTTCCCGAATTTGTTTCTCCCTTTCTTTGCCCCCTTCTACACTTAACCATTTTGCCCTTTTCTTTTTTTCCCTCTTACTATCCCTTTCTAGTTCTAACACTTAGTCGCATTTTAGACCATGGGTTCCTAGGTTGGTGGACTTACAATTTCTCACCTCCATCTAGAACTTCACATCATGAGTTCGACCGACCGTCGTGTTGTTCCATACTTAGTCGATTATACAATCGCGGGTTCCCAGGTTGACGAGATCGAGCTTTCATGTTTTTTTGTTCCGTGATAGACATATTGTACCAAAGAGTTATGCGATCTACATTTTGACCCCCGAACTCCCCGACCTGCCTAGGTATCATTCTGCCTACATGAATCCATCTGACCGTCACGTCGTCCCACACTTAGCCAATTTTGTGCCTCATACCATTACGGGCTCTCGGGTTCACGGGTTCACAAAAATCTCAAGTCACATATTTCCCATGTTCGTCTATGCCACCCTCGCACCCTTCCCAATGCACATTTAATATGCTTTTAATGATAATAACTTACCATACATGTTCGAAGGGATGGTCATTAATAAACAAAAGGCTCGAGGAAACCTCCTATTAAATTGCAATAAAATGGGATTTACGGAGGATTATATCATCTCCCTCCAATGCTCATTCCTAACATAATTTGAAGCAAGGGAACGTTCTCATCGACTTATGGCAGCAACTAGACAACAGTTCTTGGGAGATACACTAAATATTTTCGACCGCCAGGATCAGATTTTTCAGTGGTCCAGGGCATATTCATATTATTCATCCCCTTCTACCCAGAAGGAAATAATATGGACGTCTGGAATTACGAACCCAGGGTGTGTCCTGAAAGCTTTTGATTTTAAGGACTCGGTCACTTGGTGAGCTGAGAGATATATTCCAAGCAAGTGGATCATCCAGTTAAGGGACCATTCCCCTGTCTCTCTGTCACCTCAGGTTTTTCGTAATATGTTGAGGCTTCCTGAGCCAATGCTTACCTTCAAAGGTGAATATTGCAAGGAGTTCTTAAAAAAACATGACAATGGACTCGACCTCAGTTGGCCCTCGACCAAGTTTTGGGGAAACTTTGGTCAATTTTGGAGGTTTTGGACCACTTTTGGGACTTCTACACGCTAGTCAAAGTAGCAGCGCCCAGGTGGAGCTGAGATCACATATCTCACATATTTTGAGGGTTATGTGGACCCAGTAAGGGGTTCTCTAGGGTTTTGTGATGGGTTTATGGGATGTCGTCCCATGGGTTTTCCCCATGTTTAGGCTTTATTGTAAGATTTTGTAAACTATAAATAAAGAGGAATGCACTGTAGAAGAGGTAGTTCGAGTAGTGCTTTGTGCGAAGGAAGGTAAAGAAGGAGGATCTAGTGCTTAGTGCACAGATCTCCTATCTTGTGCAAAGTTCGACTCTGTGGCTTAGTTCACAAGAGTGACTGGATGCAAGATCTTAGCGAATAATAAAGAGGCGAATCGGTTTGTGGATGTAGCCCCACCCTAGGGTCAACCATGTATATCTGGTGTCTCATGGTTTTCTTTGTGCAATGTTATTTATGTTATGCATTTGCTTAGTGCTTTGATTATGATGTGTAATGAATGAATGTTTTGTTGCTTAAGTGCTCAGAGTGCATAATCACTTGTTGTTACTGCGCTTATCTGTCTTTGATTATGCTCTACTATGTTAATGAGGTTAATAAACTAATGCATTTTCACTTCCTAAGCGTTAACAAAATATTCTGCGAAGTTCTCTTATCACAGATTCATGTCCCAGCCTGGTTACAGACACTTGAGTCCTGTAACCCCCCATGCTTCTACCTCAGGTGAGACTTCGCCTGCTTCGCAGGTGTTTCCAAAAGGGCCAGTAGTCGGGGTTTTGTTGGTGCATTGTTAAGCGTTGAACCCTGCGTTAGCCCTAGTGCCAACAAATGGTTCTGTTGTTGGGACCTGAAACTATGATTGTTGGGAACTGAAGTAAAGAAAAAGAAAATATTTGTGCATAGATCTGTTGCTGAAGTGTGTGGTACTCTACTTGAATTACGAAGCTTTATGCCAAGGAATTAAGATGTTTTGAAGAAAAGAGGTAATATTCTAAAAGAGGCAAGCTTTGTGCTTTGGTAAGAGAAAGATAAGTGAAAATTTTTGTTTCGAAAGCATGAATTTAAGTATGTTTAATACACTTTGTCCTTGTCTGAGGGCTAGGGAACAAGTGAAAGAAAGAATTGATTTGAGTAAATCTAATGGAAATGAAGAAAGATATGTTATTCCTATGCATAGAAATAGTTTTTGGATTAATAAGTGGATGCAGGAACCTAGAAAGAATTTTTGCAGATTGTAGGTCCAACACTACAATCCTAGGGGAAGTGTGAAGTACAGAAAAGATTGGGGAACATTTAAGAGAAAAAGAGGATTGACTTTGTGTTATAATTGCATAAGGTTGGGACATCTTTCTACAGAATGCTCTTGGGTAGGCCCTATTTTTCTTTGTTGTAAGGTTCTTGGTCATGAGGTTGAGGATTGTCCAAGGATTATTGCTAAAGTTGAAGGGAGGGACATAAGACAAGAAAATTATGAAAAGAGTCAAGGGACTAAGGGTATGTTAGAAAATCATAAAGAGAAAAGGTCAGAGGAAGTTCATACTATGTTATTATAGTTGAAAGAAACGATGGATATTCATAAAGATGACAGTTTACCAAAAACTCTGAAAGCAAAACAGCACATAAGTGCAAGAATAGAAGACTTTGACATGGACTGTATAGTCTTAGATGAAGAAACACAAGTGAATATTGTGACAGGAGAAACTTGGGAATTTTTGGGAAAGCCTATTGTGGTACCGTCTTTAGGAAGGATAGGTTTGTTTAAGGGTAAGATGATAACTTTATGTGGAAGAATAACCATTGTACCTATTATTGTTCATGGAACATCGACTAAAGAAGAATTTGAAGTTATTAGGTTTATTACGGATAGTGCCCCTTTCCCTCTTTTGTTAGGTAAGACTTGGATTGAGAAGCATTAGGTCAGAAGGAAATCAGAGGAAGAAGCTACAGAAAAGAAAAAGCAAGAATTAAGGGATTTCATAGTTAGGAAAATAGACCAACTAAGAGAAGAATGAGAGCATAAGTCGAAGCAATAGAGCAAAGTAACAGCCCGGGAGGGACAGAAAGCAAAAGAGTTAGCTATCAAGGTTGAAAGAATGCAAGAAGGCTTGAAGGACATATATACCCAAGAGAGAATTATGCCCACTCAGTAATTGTTAAGAAAAGGGATATTAACTTTAGAACCTTTGAGGGTACCTCAACAATGCGAAGCCACTATGCTAGGGGAAGATAAGAACAAAAATGGAAAGAGGATTCCAGAAATAGTTAAAGAGACTTAGATAACGGGAAAGAAGGAAAGGAAGCTCAATAAAAAGAAGGATAAGTTGGAAAATCTACAAGAAGTTTAGGAAACCAAATGGAAGACTTCATAGACTGGAACCTCGCAGGAGGCAGGTTTGCAAGGTTTGAACCTCCCTGGAACAATAGGTCCGTGCAGATTTGGACTTCACCCTGGTGAAGTTATATAACCCTTGGAGACACCCCCGACCATTAGAATGACGCTCCAAAATGGTTAGGAAACGCATTTATGGGTTTATGGACTGCTTTTGGATGTTGAGACCGCACCATAACGACTATATTTGCATTAATGGAAGTGTTTAACTCTAGTTCCTGTCCATTGGAAGATCCTTCACGCCGCCCCGCTTATTTAACTTGTCGATTGTGGCACTGGGGACACTTTTTTCTACCCGTGACTAACTGATCTAAGTCAATAATTTTCCAAGTGTCAAGTTGTGTTGCCTGTCGTTATCTGAAAGTATACCCCGCCTGTTTGTTTGTCCATCCGTTGTCTGTTAAAAGCTAGAATGTCGAGCAAACCCAGCGAATTGGAGAACTATGTCGAGGAAGTTCTTAGGAAACTCATGGC
>ML777515.1:387310-418006 GCA_009831015.1 Picea engelmannii
ATAACTATCACCTCTATAGTAATTTATGTATGCATCCAATCCAATCAACAAGACTATTCATTTTATAAAAGATAATAAACCAATCAAATGTTTGTGAAATCCCTTAATTACAATAATCTAGCTCAACAATGTTATTTAGACAACTGTAGTTTAGTTAAGTAATTATGAATATACATATATACACATTTTCTTTTCAGAAGGAAAAACAATAAATTCTACCATAACGCAAATCTCCATACACTCTCAACTATTTCTATTCATCCCTCCTCCCTAACTTACGTCCATCTTCCATTCTTATCCTTCCTCTGTTGGACTATCTTGGACCGTCAACTATATTGACCTAACTCCAAATAGAACACGTAAGCGAAAATGTCATTATCTTGACCAAGCTTCCCCAACAGGAAACTAACAGTCATCATCACACGTCTAGGGGAGCATGAGCTAACACCGTCCTCCCATGACTCTAGGTTTCAGAGGATACACGGTGGGAAATGCCTCCACCCCTCTTAATAGGACTAGGTTCCACACCCTACAATGGAATATACAGTGGCACCATGTTGCTGGAAATTTTGTCATCGTTTATTCAGTTTTGGGCAGTCTCACAACCTGAAAACCTACACTGGTCCATATATCATAACAGTGCATTTGTACCAATATAATTTCACATACAAAGATTCATACCATATTGTTTCTCGGTCGGTGGTCATGACATACAATTTTATTACCATTATCCATTGGCTATTGCATAGCCCATTGACCTGGAAATTAGTCTACAACACAAACTCATACATATCTATGCATTATCATCATGTAATTGCAAACAACCATAATCTCAATTCGGTATCCACATACCAACAACTTTAATATCAAAGTTTTCAAGTTAGAAATAGATCTCATAATATCCCCATAATTCAATTGACGTTACTCGTTCATAGAATTTAGATTCACATAATAGATCGCATCATATCCATCATCATTCAAATAACATTTAAACATTCATAAAGGTTCCTACGTCTTAAAAGTTCAAATGTATCATTAATAGTTTCACTGTGAATAGAAAATAAAGGTGATTATGCCTCGGGTAATCCTAGTTGTCTAAGTCAAAAGGTGGTGTTACATACACCCAACCTTCGAGAAACATATTCTCGAGGTGGTCAAAAAAGTGAGGGATAATCTCGTCGTAATGTCTCAGCATCCTCCCAAGTAGCAGATCCTGGACTATACGTGTCCCACTGGACCTTAACTTGGTCTACCAGGTGGTTCCTGAGCTGTCAGACTCTACGGTCCAATATGCGTAATGGTTCTACCGTGAGGGTTCCCACGTCCGATAATTGCAATTCCTTCCAATTTAGTTTATGTGATTCATTAGCAACATAATGACGTAGAACAGATGCATGAAAAACATTATTAGTTTTATGTAAGTGCGGTGGCAGTACGAGACAATAGGAAATGGGTCCAATTCTCTCTTGGATTTTGAATGGTTCTATAAATCGAGGTGACAACTTTGTCCCCTTCCCGAACCGAATGGTACTCTTATTGGGTCCGATACGAATGAAAACTTGATCTCCCACTTTATAACTTCAGTCAGTCCTATGTGCATCTGCATAACTTTTTTGTCTATCATGTGCTTCCTTTAGTCTCTGCCTCATCTGAATCACATGCTCCTCCATCTCTTGAATTAATTTTGGCCCAACTATTACTCGGTATTCTAATCTTTCCCAACGCAATGGTGTTCTGCATGGCCTTCCATACAAAGCTTCGTAGGGTGGCATTCCGATGGAGCAATGAAAATTGTTATTGTAGGCAAACTCTAGTAAAGGTAGGCACTTCTCCCAATGGGTTTGATTATCCATGACATACATCCTAAGCATGTCTTCCATGACTTGATTTACCCTCTCAGTTTTCCCATCCGTTTCTGGATGATAAGTTGTTCTTAAGTTCAACTGTGTCCCCAATGCTGACTGCAAACTTGTCCAAAACCTAGAAATGAATCTGGAGTCCCTATCTGAAATGATCTTCTTGGGTATCCCATGCAAACGGATGACCTCACTTACAAACACGCATGCCACATCAGTGACATTGTAAGTGTCTCTAACCCGAATAAAATGAGCACTCATGGTCAACTTATCAACTATCACAAGAATGGCATTGTGTCTATGAGATGTGAGCAGCAACCCCACAACAAAATCCATAGAAATGACTTCCCACTTGGACATAGGAACATTATGTGGTTGTAGGAGACCTGCCAGATGATGGTTGTCAGCTTTCACTTTTTGACACTCTATGCACCTGGCGATGAAATGGACTACATCATGCTTCATGTCTACCCAAAAGAAAATCTTCCTCGGGTCTGCGTACATTTTCTTCACTCCCAGATGTGCACAATAAAGTGCTCTATGATCTTCCTTCAGTATGATGCTTCGAATATCCCCACCTTCGGGGATGTACATCCTTCCTCGATATCTTAATAGTCCATCTGCTTCCAGGCTATATCTTTCATACTTTGGATCTAACTGCCTCCCACTCTAGAGGTTTGAAGTAACCTTTAAATACCAACTATCTCCAAGGAGTTGCATCAACACACGTTCCCTCATATTGACTTTTAAGGGAACCAAGGAGAAGACACGTGGTCTCCTACTCAAGGCATCTGTGACCACATTTGTTTTTCCCTTGATGTATGAAATACCAAAATCGTACTCACTCATAAACTCACTCCATCGCCTCTGCCTAGCATTAAGATCCCTTTGAGTGAAGAGATGTTTTAAACTTTCATGGTCCATTTTGAGCTCAAAGTTTCGCCCCACTAGATAGTGCCTCCAAAGTTTCAGAGCTAGCATTACAACTGCCAACTCTAAATCATGAGTAGCACAAAGATCCTTGTGTTTCTTCAACTTCCTTGATGCATATGCTATCACTCCTCCATCCTGCATTAGCACGACCCCCAACCCGTGCTTTAAGGCATCTGTGCAGACTGTGAAGTCCTTTTCCATATCCGACACTCATAGAATTGGTGCACTAGTCAGTAACCTATTAAGCTCAATGAATGCACTATCACATTCTTTTGTCCATTCATACCTGATCCCCTTGCACTGCAAAGTGGTGATGGGTTTCACTATTTTAGATAACCCTTCCACAAATCTCCGATAATAACCTAGTAGCCCCATGAAGCTTCTTACCTCATGAGCATTTTTTGGCACTGGACATTCCATAATGGCCTTTACCTTTTCTGGATCCACAGAGATTCCTTCACCGAAAATGTTATGACCTAAATAGTGGATTTATTTCTGGAAGAAGGAACACTTAGACAACTTCCCATACAATTTGTTCTCTCTAAGGCAGGACAACACCACTCGCAAGTGTTCCTCATGTTCTCTTTCGTCCTTGGAATAGATGAGGATATCATCTAGAAAAACTTATACAAAACAGTCTAAGTACTTTCGGAATACACCGTTCATAAGGTTCATGGATATTGTTGGTGCATTGGTCAATCTAAAAGGTCTACAATGAACTCGTAATGCCCAAACCGAGTTCGAAAGGTAGTTTTAGGAATATCCCCTTCCTTAATCCTTAATTGGTGATACCCTGATCGCAAATCAATTTTTGAGAATACCGCTGCTCCTTTCATCTGATCAAAGAGATCATCTATCTGTGGCATTGGGTACCTATTTTTCACTGTAGCACGGTTCAAGTCCTTATAATCTATACATAGTCGTAAGGAACCATCCTTCTTCTTCATAAAGATTACTGGTGCACCCCAAGGTGAGACACTAGGCCTTATTAGCCCTAAGTCGAGTAGCTCTTTCAACTGCATCTGCAACTCACAAAGTTATGGCGTTGTCATCCTATTCAGAGTCTTGGAAATTGGTTCTGCACCAGGTTTTAGCTCAATAGTAAAATCAAGCTCCCTCTCAAGAGGTAACCCTGGAAACTCATTCGAAAAAGCATCCTTAAACTCTGACAATACTGGGTATTGATCCAAGGAGGGTCCTTTCCTTTCAGTCACTATTTCCACTACATATAGTCGACACCCTTGCCTCATGCACCGCTTAACCTTCATAATTGAGATAAAGCGTAGAGACACCTTTCTCCGGACACCGTGGATCTCTACTGACCTTCCTTCATCGTCAACACAAAGCACCCTTTTTTTTGAAACAATCTACCATAGCTCGATGGGCTTCTAACCAATCCATTCTAATGATTAGGTCATATGTCCCGAGGGCAGTGATGTATACCTTCAACTTGGTAGTACACACTCCCAGGTCTACTAGACAATTATCAACGCTAGGTCCTACCGCTTGTTTTTCCCTCGAAGCCATCTCGACTTGTTTAAATTCGTCGTGCTCATAGGCTGCCAACCCACTCTTTTCTAATGCAGAAGGTGAAATGAAACTATCTGTAGCACCAGAATCGAATAAAATTTTAACATTGATATGATTTAGCATACCTGACAAATCCACCACCATGGATTGATGTTCTTCCTGGTGATTATTAACCACTGCCTAAATCTAGTGGCTACATGTTTCTCTTCCCATCAGGGCCTTTCCTTCTCTATGCACAAATCCTGCTTGCAACTCTGGGCAGTCACGTTGGTAATGGGGTCCTCCACATCCCCAACATGTAACACGAGATTGAACCTGCGCACTGCTCTGTGACGGTCTCTGAAATGAGTTCCTTCCCCTAGAACCCTTGCCCCAACTAGATTCTCCCTGAGATGGTCGTGGACCTGCCAGTGTCGTTGGTGATGAACAAGGTGTTGCACTCACTGCCATTGAAATACCTGTGGAAACTGTCCTTGGCGCGACTCTATTACCATAAGGAGGTGGCCTAGAACTCCCTCCCTTGGAGAAGGTCCTAGGGGCCTTCCCCACGAATCCAGGATGATGTGGAAAGGTCGATCACATACCTTCGTTTAAGCTCATGTGTTCCTCAGCATAACGTGCATTTTCAACTGCTTCCACTACTAAAGACGGTTTCCACATCCATACCATGGCCATTAGCTTAGGTTTTAACCCATAGACAAAGCGTTCTGCCTGTTGTTGATCATTATCCATGTACGAAACATATTTTACCAACTCCATGAACCTAATCTCGTATTCTTCCACGGTCCTGTTTCCATGTACTAGAGCATGAAATGCTTCCACCTGATGTTCCTCGTAGTAAGCTGGTAGATATTTCCTTCGGAACCTTTCCTCAAAAAGTTCCCAAGAGACGGTGTCTAGGGTAAGGTGCAACTGCCTCTCCAGGTTGCCCCACTAATTCAAGGCACTGTCCCTCAACTGAAAAATCGCTATATTCGCCTTTGATGTGGAAGCATAGTCTCTTAAGGAAAAACATCGTGTCATTCCTTCCAACCATGCCTCTACACGTTCACTAGCACGACCCCGGGCAAACTCTAGAAGTTTTATCTTCTGCAGTTCTCTAGTGATGTCATCGGGTGGAGGCCCTCCCCCTGGATCCCTCGACGCTTTAGGGTTACCCTCTCCAGATGGTGAGGGATCCACTTCGACCCTTGTTGGTTGACGCCTCTTTAAAGTCTCATTAATGGCCTCCAAAGAGTGCAGAATGAGAGCTAATTTAGGCGGTGGCGGTGGCGGCGTTGGCGGTCCTTACGACGATGCCTCCCTACCTCGATTTCCTCAAGTCCTAACCATCTTGTATAATTGAATCTGCATCGCACCAATGTTTGTCAGGGAAGAGTCTAAGGCAATTCACATTTGCGCAACTTAAACTTGAAAACATGGGGTTAGGCATAAGTTTTTTTTTTTACTTGTCTGTAAATAGACGTTACTCTCTTTAGGGTAAGTGGCTAAAGGTCGGGGTCGAAAGCATCTAAGCTAGGTATCTTGGTAGGTATCCTTCTATTTTTCTTACCTGGCTAGCTACGCTAGCATTGTGGTACCCTTGCCCCTTACCCTAACTGGCTTTCTTCTTTAGGTGTCCAACCCTTCCAGGTCATAGAGCCTCCTTATTAAATATATTTTAAATAATTAATATAACATATATATATATAATCTTAATTAATATAAAGATAAATAAATTAATATAACATATAAGATTATATATATATGTGTGTGTGTGTGTGTGTGTGTGTGTGTTATATTAATTATTTAAAACTTTAGTACATAAATATTAAATAATAAAATTAAAAACCATCTTTTATATTTACTCCTAAATTAAATTCAAAACTTAAATTAAATTTAAACTTATAAATAAAATTTAAAACTTATAGATAAATTATTCTATTTAATTTTATACAAATATTTAAAGATATTCGAATGGGATTGGTATTGTGGGACCTCGCATGAGGCCCACGTGTCCCCATGCTCTTAATGCCTAAAACCCTAATCCTGCTCTTACTCCTAATCATTTATCATTCCTCCCCGACCGCCTCTTCCTCTGCGACTGTGGGCCAAGGGTTCCTCTTCCTCTGCAACTGCAGGCCGAGGGTTCCTCTTCGTCCTACACCCTTCAGTTATTTCTTAAATCTACATTTTATTTGTTATTTTTGTTTTGAAAGGCACGGTGGGGTATGGATTGCATGCCTCCTTGGCATGTGGCCATGGCTAGAGGCCTTCAAAGCCTGAGCAATCTCGCCAAGTCTCTTATGACTTCCCTATCTATTTTCATTTTCACTTTTATTTTATTTTTATATTCTCTCTTGGATTTGTCTGGCCAGCCTTTTTGTGTTGTGTTGCAGGTTCTTGGCTCATATGGTATTCGGCCTTTGATGAAGGCGCTATGGAAAGGAAGGGCTTGTTGCTCAGTGTTTCACTTTGTGACTTATGTGTTGACTTGTGCTTTGAGACATGTGCACTCGGAATGGCTTTGGTATGACTCGGGGTTTGGTGAAGGCGCTATGCTTGGCGCGATGGTACTTGGCCCTTTATTGAGGCTCTATGCTTGGCTCTACTCCGAGTGCATGATCTCTCCCTCATGGCACTTGCAGGAATATGTTAACTTAACACTTATTACTACCGATTGTTTGTGTATTTCTCGGGCTGTGAACTCTCGATGCTTGTGGTCAATGTTTCATGAATTGAACTTGGTCCAATCATTAAGCCCACAATTTATTGGCTCATGGAAGGGTATAGGCTTCAGGAATACTGCCCCTTTAGCACCGCCCGGAGTAAATGGCAAACCGACAGTGGCTCCTCTACTGGCATGAGACATGGCTATGTAGGTTGTATCGGTGTTGCGTGATAATAACGCTCGGGGCTGGGCCTGCGGGCTACTTCTTTTTCTTCTTTTTTTTAACTCTGTTGTGTAGCATGCAGCTATTTTTTTTTGTTTAACCCTTTTTTTTCTCGTTTTGCGTAGGAGACCTGCACTACACAACTTAGACTTGTGAGATCCCTCCTTGGCATTGCATGTGTCAGTTTCTCTCTATTGTGTAGTGCAAACATGATGCCCCTTGTGGGCTCTTCCTCAGTGGCTTGATGCATGGAAAGAATCTCCTTAAATTTTTTTAGTTATATTTTGATCATTTGAAACATTGTGAATCTATTGTGTTTGAACGGATAATTCTGCTGCATGGAATGGAATGCAGAAATCTCAGGACATGCGTCGGATTTTTTGTGTAATTGAATAATATTAGAGTGTTCACTGCCTTCCAAATTCATGGCATGGTTGGGATTTTTAAGTAAAGTGGAATTGCTATGGTATTTTTTTAAGTATAGTGAAATTGCTATTGTATTTTGAAGCCGAAGCACTCTGGCTATTGATGTTTTAGATTGGGTCCATGCCTCTGTCATGGCAAGAGGCAGTGTCATATGTACTAAATGATGGATTCGAGTTCCCTGCCATGGTCATGCTTCAATTACTGAGAGAACTCATCCCTCCCCTCACCCCTGTTGCAGCCCCTGATCGGGCCATGGTTGAAAACATGGTGCAGGAGATTATGCCTCTAGGTGTTGTCCCACTTAATTTGGTCAATAATGTTGCAGAAGCCATTGTTTTTGGGATTCAATCAGCCCTAGCTCTCAACGATTGAGATAGTAAACAACAGAATTGGGTAAGATTCGCAGAATACCTAGGGTTTGAATTTACGATCAATTTGAAGATAAATATATTTAAAATTTCCATGGCAATTACAAGTTGGTTCCTTTACATGGTTCTGAGATTTATCTACATCCATTATTGGTCAATAGTTTAAAAAAAAATAACAATTTCTTTACAGAAAACTAGCCAAATGAAGCTATATATATATATATATATATATATATATATATATATATATATATATATATATATATATATATATATTTNATATATATATATATATATATATATATATAATTTATTTTTTTGCATATTATTTATATATAGATCTGTGTAAAAAAAAATTGTGTGCTTGGCTTGCAGGTTAGGTGGAGCTGGAGCTTGGAGCTTGGCCCTCAGGCCCAGATTTATAATTTTTTCATAAATAGATTATTTATACATCTAGTTATTTATGTTTATATAACCCTTTTCAAGGATTTTACTTGTACAGGCCAACAAGTTTTAAAGTTTTAGAGGGTTTCAGGCAAGTTTTTAGGGTTGTTTGCATGACACAAAACATAGCTTTCAGTCAAGAGTCAAGAGGATGGGTGGGTAGGTAGGCCCTTGGCTCCAGATTTTAAAGTAGAGCTCTGATACCATGTGTAAGGTCTCTCCAAACAGAGCCTTATAAAACATAAATTTAAGTATAGAAATGTTATCCTCAATTCTTTACAGTTCATTATTCAGCATATAACAACTCAATGTTCAGCATAATTTAAAATTTAGCAGCATGATAATGAATAACATATTCAACATAAAAAAATAATGAACAATATAACAATAATTAACACAACATAATGATGATGATATATACCTCAAACTGATGTTGTTCTGAAACTCTGCCCCAAGTTGAAGCTCTGCCCAAAACTGACTAACCTCCCAGCTAGCTAGGAACAGCCTATACGGCTCCCTAGCCCCAGGATTCCTTACGGTTTCCTGGCCCCTGAGCCCAAAATTCCCAGCAACAGGTGCCCCCTGTGAAATTCCTCAAGCAAGCTCCTCAAGCAAGATTCCAGTAAATCTAGAAATACATATGCAGTGAAAAATTGTCCCCCTTTCACCTTCTCCTTCTCCCCTCTGAAAACATTACTCCCCCACAAAATAAGACCCCCTTCCTGAGTGTTTCCCCTTGCCTTATCCTCCTTTCCCTCATTATTCACCGCCTTATCCCCCCATTAAACCTCAACCACCATATCCCCCCATTGAACCTCAACCACCTTATCCCCCCTTCCATAAATGGGTCCATCTACCGATACACTAAGTCTCGAAAATAAAAATTAATAATTTATTAAACTAAAATTCATTAAACAAATATTTAATCATGAAATTAATTAATTAATTAAACTAATATTCATTAAACAAATATTTTATCATGAAATTAATTAATTAAACTAATATTCATTAAACAAATATTTTATCATGAAATTAATTAATTAATTAATTAAAAAAATATTTAATTAATTCAGTAGGGTTGTTACACTGGAGGCTTCCCCTTCGACCAGATGTCGTTCCACCCGCATGAACCCCGTAACTAAACAAAGAAGCAAGCACTGCAATGATCTGGCTAACGCGAAGCAGATCCAATCGATCTTACCTGAGTATATTCCACCTCTGGCCAGCATTGTTAACCGCAATAGTATCCCTCGCGATTTCAAGTACTCTGTGTTCACTGCGTACATTCTGAAAGGAATTCGCATAGTAGGAAGTTTGTTAGGGCAGATCCCGTTGTTGAAGCAAAGTGACTTCAACCTAGGAGACCGGAAGAACTACGCCACACTAGCTCCTCACCGTTACTTAACGAACACAACCGGAAAGAAACCTCACCTTGTCCCATAGCCATGGATCAAGGGGTTGGTGCAGTCAACCATATCGAATGTAATGAAGATTCTGCATTTTGGTCGCCACCAAGAGGTTAACGCTTGCGTTAAACTCCTTCTGTCGTGCTATCATGGTGGATATCTATGGCTCGATAAAATAATTAATGTGGATCTGACGCTGATCCACCAGATCATAGATTTAAGTTTGAAGGGTCCTGACCCACAACAGTTCTATCCAGGTAAGACCTCTGACCGTTCTTTAGCACAACGCATCAAAGAAGCCTATGGAGAGTTAGAAAATGGGAAGCGAGGTTACAAGGTAGCCTCCATACAGGATGGCGCAATGCGCCTTGCTTGTCAACTCTTAGCTGGCTAGATAGGGAGGAAGAACCGCCCCACACAAGTCACCAGGTTCGTGGTGGACCTCGCAGGAAAGTGTGTGGAGGACCTGTAGATTTATTTGGGCGAACTACCTCGTCAACGAGTTAGAAAAGATTATCGTGAAGCTCATGACTTAGGATATGTGCTTCACTACAGTTGGTTGATCATCTTGATTGCATTTGTGGCTTGGATGATGCCTGAAGGAGATACTTTCCCATAGATTGAACCTACGGAGCCCCTGTCCGCTCAGTTTTCCACCCTCTGGTATACCAACAACATGACGAAGCAGTGGCAGTCTAATGTCGTGTTTCACAAATATTATCAACAGTTGAAATTCGCCATTAAAGCATTCCCTCGTATGACACTGTGTACCATGCATCAGTACCATCCCATAGAGAAGTTCTGCGTTGATCCCCACTTCATTTACATCACTGCGCAAAGAGATGAGCACCAGGAAGAATTGCAGTCATACTATAAGCTCGTGGATGAATATATGGAATAGATTATAAAGGAATGGCCAAAATAATTTATTGTACCTCTCGTTGATGCAGAGTTATCTGACACTGATACTATAGGAAGCTCGATGGTTACATGAGATGAACATGTCGGACAGTCCAATGGGACGAAGAAGCAGAGGGAATGTAAAAATCAGGTTGAAGTCCAGGACATGGAGAGTGTCGAAGAGGATGAAGAGGAAAACTCTGAAGATAATGGGTCTAGTTCGTCAGGAGGAGGAGAAGATGAAGCAGAAGGACAGGGAGGAGGAGATGAACGAGAAGATGAGAAAGGAGGAGGCGAAGCTACAGTTGACCTCCCTCCATCACCAGTCGCAGGAACTAGCACACCACCACCTGAACATCCCCCTGTTGGGACAGTGACACCACAAAAGAGGAAAGTTACTTTGAAGAAACCTTCAGTAAGGAAGAAAATGCGCGCCAATACGCCACAGTTGGAAGCCACTCTTACTGACAATGACATTATTCTGGTCCATGAAGCTATGGAGGACGCCTCTAAAGACATGCTACAGAGATGCGAAGAGAAACATGTGCAGTTATATGAAAAGATTGAGAGGGATTTGAAGGAAGTGCAACAGGTTGTTCGCTTGGTCCGTGCAGTGCTTACTGCGTCGTTTGCGCCTTCCTCATCACAGACCGCAAACTTGGAGGATGAACCAACTCCGTAGGGTGAACCAGGGATTTGGATAACCCTCCCCCAGTATAGCATCAAGTTTCCTACCCACGAAGCAGTACAGGCTAGCCCCAACTTGGATGTTGAGGTTATTCTTAAAGGAGTACCTCTAGAACGGGTCAAAGTATTGGAGATGGGTTTGAAGGCATATAGAAGGGAACATAGAGAAATGACCATTGAAAGAGAATCCCAGCTAAGAAGGCTTGTTGATGCAACATAAACTTGGTTCCAGAAATCTCAAGAAGAGAAGGAGAAGGCTACAAAAGCCTTGCAAAAAGATACATATGAAGTCCTAGTACAGTTACGAGCAGCGCAGGACAGTGTAGCTACCTATGAAAGCGAGAAAGAAAAGCTTCAGGCGAAGCTTCAGGAGGAAAAGAAAGCTTGCGAAGCCCAGCTACAAAAGGAAAAAGAGCAGTTGCTCGCAGAGCAGGCCATGGTCAAAGAAGCAGTAAGCAAAGCATGTCACTATGTGCCAGGCTTGGTACAGGAGGAGCAAGATCATGTAAAATCTCAAGTAGTGAAGCTTGCAGACCCTCCAGCAGTTTCAGGCTAGGATAGCTAAACTGGAGGCCCGAACAGTGTCGAGCACCCCACAGGAGGTGCATGACCAGAGGGAGGACTCCACCAAAAACACAATAGCAAGTATAAAATCCCTCACCTCGGCATGTAAACAATTAAGTGACAGAAGCACCCAGATGTATGAATGCCTCACCGAGGATCCAGAGTTAAAGAAGCTAGAAGCTCAGTTACAGGAGGCACAACATCAATCATTTTCATTGCAGGCACAGGTGAAGTTGCTCACAGTAGTGGAAAGGATGAAGAGATATCAAGAGCAGTGCATAGTACAACAACACATTACTACCCTCCAGGGTAAGGTGATGGAAGTAACACAGAAGTTACAACCTGTGTAGAATGAAGCTTGCAAGGTGTTCAAGGAGATCGATGGCCAAGGCTCACAGTTAGATCAAGTATTTGCAGCAGTAGAACAACGCCTGGAAGGGCATGTTACAGAGCAGACAGTCCAGGAGCTCGCTGAGTAGGAGGCTTGGGCGAGGCAACAAGTCGAAACAGCTCGAGTTAATCTCGAGGCTTTTGAAGTAGCATTTTCCGGACCTGAGTGACTCAGGATGAGTCACAAGTGAGTGTTGGGGGCTTGTTGGCCCTCGACTAAGTTTTAGGGAAACTTTGGTCAATTTTGGAGGTTTGGGCCCACTTTTAGGACTTCGACATGCTAGTCAAAGTAGGAGCGTCGAGGCGGAGCTGAGATCGTGGATCTCACCTATTTTGAGGGTTATGTGGACCCAGTAAGGGGTCCGTTCGGGTTTTGTAATGGGTTTATGGGATGTCGTCCCATGGGTTTTCCCCAAGTTTAGGCCTTATTGTAAGATTTTGTAAACTATAAATAAAGAGGAATGTATTATAGAAGAGGTAGTTCGAGTAGTGATTTGTGCGAAGGAATGTATGTGGTCAAGGCTTTGTGCTCGATTGTGATTTTGTAGAAGGTGTTAAGTGTCATGATAAGAGATCTTGGCTTTGTGCCTTTGACCTATTTTTGGAAGGTAAAGAAGGAGGCTCTAGTTCTTAGTGCGCAGATCTCATGTCTTGTGTGAAGTTCAACTCTATGGCTTAGTGCAGGAGTTACTGGATGTAAGATCTTGGCGAATAATAAAGAGGCGAAGCAGTTTATGGACGTAGCCCCACCCTGGGGTGAACCACATATAGTTGGTGTCTCATGGTTTGCTTTGTGCAATGTTATTATGTTATGCATTTGCTTAGTGCTTTGATTATGATGTGTAATGAATGAATGTTTTTTTGCTTAATTATTTTACTTATGATTAAGGGTAAATGAATGCTAGATTTAACTCACAGTGCTAAGTGCTCATGGTGCATAATCACTTGTCGTTACTGCGCTTATATGTCTTTAATTATGCTCTGCGATGATAATGAGGTTAATAAACTAATGCATGTTCACTTCCTAAGCATTATAAGAATATTTTGTGAAGTGATCTTATCACAGATTCGTGTCCCAGCCAAGTTACAGACACCTGTGTCCTGTAACCCCCCCTTTTTCTACCTTGGATGAGACTTCGCCTGCTTCACAGGTGTTTCCGAAAGGACTAGTAGTCGGGGTTTTGTTAGTGCGTTGTTAAGCGTTGAACCCTGGGTCTGCCCCTAAGCCAACAACCTCTTACCTAAATTCCTATAAAACCTAGCGGACATCCCTGAGGACATCACAAGATTACAGGTTGGCTCATTTAAAAATGCCTTCCAGGAAATTGCATGGCTTTTTACAAGGATAACAGAACAGAAAACCATGGCCAACATCTCCCAAATAATTCTTTACTTTCTTTATTTTATGGTCAAGGAACAGGCCATCTTTGATTGGGGTAAGTTGATTTCCATTGAAATTTCTTCCCAATTGGCACAATACAAGAAGGAGACGAAATTCTTTATGTCATCTAATTTGGTTTTCACGATAGCACATTGTTGTCAGTTTCTGAGATTATCTGTCTGCAAGAAGGTAAACTGTGAGTTCGACCCAGTAACCTTCTGGTATCAAGCATTGTTGAGGCACAAGGCCTCCCAACATTTTTATGAAGTCTTTAATGATTTTGTCTCGGTTTTTAAAGAATTGTTGTTTGGAAAAAACTCTCCCTGGATGTCTGACCGGGCGAGTAACTTCCTGGATAGGAAGAGGACACTAGAAAAAATGGAAAATTATAACGTTATAAGGATTTTTGGATCCAGAGAAAATCCTTCCTTCCTTCCGTGCCCCATATCTGACAAAATGTTTGTTGTTGAGATAGCAAGGCAGTACACCAACTGGTTGTATTTTTTCCATGAAAAGAGAAAAAAGCAACTCATACATCTGCCTTGGAAAGTCGGGGATTTCATATTCATAAATATGAACAAAATTGATGAATTTGCATGCCACTTCCACGACCTCAATTTAAAATCTGCTGAAAAAGTAAAACGGTTTGACCCTAGTGGTATTTTTGTAGAACATCTATTGGCTATTCATTTCAACAATTCTTTCATTAGCACTATTCTGAATGAAGATGGAGACAATGCTTCAGGCACTCCTACTCATGACACTGACAACCTGGAGACTATACTCAACACTAATGAGTCACACAAGTAGAGAGGAAAAGGTTTGGGTGAGAAAAGTTCCCAATCCACGACTGTCATGCCAAAGAGTACAACATATTGAAGCAGCACTCCAACGGCCTACCAAAGGAAGAAATTCACCCGCAATTCTTCATGTAGAGGAGGAGATAAGAACCCTCCTTCCAGAAAAATTGAAATTTCTCATAAAATTTCCTTGAGGAAGAAACAAAAAAACATTGTGCAAGAAGAGGAGGGACCTCAAGGAGAAAGTCATATCCACAACCTCTCCTTTGAGGATATGGAACTCGAAATTGACATTCAGAAATTTTTCCCCAACGTCGACTAGCTAGAGAACATGGCTAACCAGAACCCTCAAATGGAAATAATCAAGACTGATACCTTCGACGAAGAAGAGTCTTTTACATTTCAGAGCGTTGTTTTTTATAGCGAATCCAAAAATTTGATTATTGAGAAAAGATATCTAAAGAATAAGAAGGGGAAATATCGTTCAGAGATTAACCCACGGAACATGCGAACTTCCCAAATTTCCCAGATACATCGAGCAACTGGAGATGCTCTAGACAACTTTATTGAAGGCCTTGAAGTGGAGAATGTCAAATTAATGGAGAGAATCAAAGAATTGGAGGAAGCTTTAATGCTCGTTCCAATACTTGCTAGTCCTTTAGCAATGATCAGGCCTACCACACCTGCGGCAAAGTTAAAAGGATCAACAAGCCTTCTCACATCAGATCAAGGCTATGTTGAAAAGAATATCAGGAAAATAATGGAATTAATAACGGAGGCTTCGAAGATGTCAAAGAGCATGGTCTCTTTTGGGACGAGAGCACACGCTTTTCATGAATATCTGCAAGCAGATTTGAAAAATGCGGAAGGTTTCTAACTCGATGTGGTTGTACCATTTGGTGTTAAAGTCACTAATATGACAGAATTGAGAATAAGAGAGGAGGATATCCCTTCTCTGAACCAAATAAAACAGTTGAACGCGTGATGGAAGGAAAAGGTAAAAAACCTGAATGTTATTGTGCAAGCATGCAACCATGCCATAACTAGAAGAGAGGAATTATTCAAGAAGTTAACTGAGATAGATCTAGATGGGAGTACCAATGAGGTCCAAGACCCAAAATTGATACTCAACTCGTTGTTCTTAACCAAGCAAGCATTTGATGAACAATTTGAGACCTTTAAAGGGTTGTCATTTGAAAATTTCTATGGCATTCTTGAATATGGTAAAGATGACGTGGAAAACTGGCTAGTTGATTATTCAATCAAAAATCAAGATATTCAAGCAACATTCCCGAACATTTATATTGATCTAAGGGACTTGGAAGGTGAAATCTTCAATATAAAAATGTGGCATGAAATCAACGTGGCACCAATGGGGAGCTACATCGAGGAGTGGTTCAAAAAGGTTGTCGACAAGCTCCCCAATGAAGGGCAAAGGACGGTTGAGACAGTTCCTGTAACCGTCGAGGAAACCCATAAAAGGACATCAGTGAGCAAGTGAAAAACCATGAGATACCATCATAGTAAGTTTATATTGATCACATTTTTTTGTCTTTATCAAGATCTTCATCAAGTTACTCCACCTCTTTAAATAGAAAGGTTTAACTGAAGACTGATATTTTCCCTTTCTCTTCTTTCCAGGTCTTGTTGCCTCTCGCCGCCCACTTTCTTCTTTCTACAAACTTCATTCTTATACATATTTGCTTTATGGTCCGTGGCAGCCTCAATCCCAGTCATTATGACAATCTCATTTTTATGAGAATATGTATTGAACTATATATTTTTTAGAAATTCCAAAGGAGTTATTTTGGTAACAATCTCGACTGTAATTTGTAACCCAGTTTTTTCTGAATATAAAGTATTTGAGGTTGATCTATCATTATTTCATTTTGATCTACCCATGTATTACTCTATCAAAGTTTTCTTATACATGCAGATCATTTTCTTTTAGTTTTTATGTCATCATAAATCTTTAGCCCTACTATGATGGATGTGAGGAATTCTGTTTATTTTATTTAAATGTATGAATGAGTGTGTGTTTCCTGGTCCACTCTCAGGAACTCTTTTTTAAAAGAAAAATAAAAATATTTTCCATTTTTTGTTGTATCTATTCTATTTTCCTTTCACGGACTTCTTTAAAAGTCCCACATTTTATAAATATTGGACAAAGGAGTGCCACCTCTATAAAAATGCAGGAGGATTCACATCCTTGTGAGGTTTCTGTTTCGGTCATGACGGATTCAAGCGTCAACACCTTCCTAGGATTAACAGCTCTAAGTGTTTTCCGAACATCTTTAGCATCTGGGTAGGTTTTAATCTCATGTTCGACAATAAGAGGGTCGATTCCTGGCATCTCTTTATGTGACCAATAGAATACATCACAAAATTATTTGAAGAGATCGTTGTAGAACTGAATTTCTTCAATAAAACAATCTGCACCGATATATACATTTTCAATTTTAGCAGGAATGTGAGAGATGTCGATCATGATAGTAGGAGAAATACTCGCCATGTTTCCTTCGACATAAATGCCGTGCGTATCAAGTGGAACTATGGCGTGACCGACTATCTCACTCAAGGTAGATCTAAAATCATATTTTGCAATTCTAACAAGCTCTGAGAGGAAGTAAGAGCGACGATGCATATCATCCCATGGCCTATCTGAACCATTCATGGCCTCTAAGGTTGCTTCATCCAAAGGTAAAGTATCATCGAGGAAATCATGTGAGCAAGACGATGAAGTGGTCCATATGAGTTTGAGAACAGGATCCTCCTTGTCCGTCTATGAGGAGACAGGATCTGGGTCGGCAAAAGAATCAAGAACAACCTAATACGCTATCTATGACGTCGACAGTGGCGTTTCCATTCCAATATGTGACTAACCTTCACAATACATGGTCAAGGAAGGTAGGGTCCAAGGATCTTTAAAATACGAAGTGCAGAAAGGAACAGACCTCGTTGATGAAGCAGACCTATTGGACATGGCATAAATGTGATTAATTGGTGCCATGAAATCAAAGGTACCCATAAGGGAGGAATACATTCCGACACTGATATCCTCAATTGTCAGCTGAGAATTGTTGATCATGGGGATCGAAGGTCCAACCGATGCATTGGGGATAGCATGCACAAAGTACAATTGATCAATCGTCACGATTCTCCCTTCGTGAGGAAAACATAAAGTATGGAAAACAGACTATACGGTTGTAGTCATAGCATAAGTCTAATTATGCCCTAGTAATAAGTTATAGTCAAGGGGTACACCAACCACCTTGACATCCAACTCCACTATCTTTCCACCTAACTGGATCGGAGAGGTAGGAAGAATATCATGGGGATGAAAAGAATGACCATCAAATGTGGTCAAAATAGTCTGAGATTGAGAGAGGGTTGGAGAGAGAATGGTTTTCCAATAGGTTAGGGACATCATGCACATTGTAGCACCTTTATCAATAACAATATGTTTGATGGTATATTTTGAGTAATCCACATGGATTTGGAAGGCCACATGATAAGGAAAGCGAGGTTGAACATCCGTAACGTCAAACTTAATAACCTTAGAGACACACAGGTCTAGATCTCCTAACACATATGGCAAGGCATTCCTCTATGAAGGACACATCTGGAGTACCTCCAAAGTCGACATCGCACAAGGGGTTTGACCCAGATCCTCGACAATAGAGTAGTTCTGGGAAGCTCTAGCATTAGGGTTGTGGGTAGAGCATTTGAGTACTCCTTTCGAAATACGAGGCAAAGGATTTGGATTTTCAATCTGCAAAGGCACTTTCAGAGGAGGGGGAGATTCTAGACCTGGAAAAGTCTATGAAGAATTGTAATCGCGAGACCGAGTGGCTACATTAATATGAGACTTAACCATATTTACACATAGACGATCGTCATCATGCACCGAAGGGTTTTGATTCCCACTTGTCACATTTCCGACATTAGAGGAGCTCGAGGCCATGTGTTGATTATGCAGAAGAGGATTAGTCAACACAACAGGCGATAGAGATAAGAGCCTCGCAGCTTCCTCAAATTTGGGGAACAAGTGGGTAAGGTGATCATCAGTACAAAGCTTACAAGGGAATTTCACCTTCTGCTTCTCTTTCTTTCCCTCACCAATATTATTGTTCGATCTATCATTGTTAACGTTGTCCTTGGGTTTATTATTATTCCTCCCACCCTTATGATTGTTACCACATCCTTTCTTTTATTCCCTCCTAGTTGTTGGTTACCATTCAGGTTGGTCGACAACTACACAGAATGTACATCCGCCGACTGAGTGGGAGTGGAGGACACAGATGAAGCTTGTCCTCCTACAGACTGGCTTAGTGACAACTCTTTCAATTGGCTTGTTACCAAGTCTGTACTTTTAAAAATTGTGGAGCCTATAATGCCATCGACATGAGGCCCAATATTTTGTCTAAGGTCGTAGTTTGACCTCGGTGCATCATGAAGAATTTTGTATAGCATCCTAGACTGAGCATATATGAGATCTAACTGTTGGTATTTAAAAATCACTTCCTCTTCAAAGGTTACCCCAGATGTAGAAACATCCTTCGAAATATAAGGTAGTAAAGACTCAAGAAACCATTCCAACATAAACTTTGGAGGAATGTAGGATTTGATCAACCTCTTCAGTCTACGTCAATCTTGAATGTGATTTGAGAAGTGGGTGGTTTTGTCCTAGATGAGGGCCGATAGAAGTTCTATGTCGGCATCGTAACGAACCGGCAATTGGAAGTGGCTGAGAAAGACTAAAACCATCCAATTAAATTTACCATATGTCCCCCCTGGTAGCTCTATGTACCATTTAGCTGCAACCCCCACAAGGGTGTGTTGAAACAATCTTAAACAAATATAATCGTTGTTAAGGGAATTTAAAGAGCACCAAAGATGAAAAGTAGTGACGTGATCACCAAGATCCTCGCTAAACTTTCCCTCTAATTTCGGAATATCCAAAGGAAAATTGGTGGGGATGGGAGGCCATGATGGATCATGACCCACCGGGTCATTCATTAATCTTGATAAGTCTAGAAAATTAAGTGTGGCCAAAAAAGGGAGTCGGGGTTGCGGCATCTGAGCCCACGCTCCCAGGAAAGGTTTTTGTTGGGGAATCGCAACCCATCTAGGGTTATGATATGCACCATGGCCTTGTCCAGAATTGTAAAACCCCCCTCCAAACTGATTCATAAGGGGTTGGTTGGGCATCATTTAGGTAGGAATGTTATAATGAGGATTATAAATGTTTCCCCCAGCTGGAGTAGCTCCAGGTTGGGGGTTTCCCAAAGTATGAAACTGACCTCCCCCGAGTGGAAATCTGGAGGATAGAGGTGGATTCGTCATGCCAAACGTGTTGGTCAAAATCCTTGTGGAGGGGGTAGGCGTAAAGGATGGAACATAAGCAATAGCTTGTTCGCCTGGTTGACTACTCCATCTAGGAGCATTAAGACTAGGATCAGACCCAGGGTGAAAAGGAGGTTGGCTTCCAAGCGTAAGAGTCATTTGGGGAATATGAGCACCACCAAACGAGAGTGGAATATGTGGAGGATCCATGCCCCTAAGTCCAATACTAGGATTTTTATTTGTCATTGGAATGGATGATGAAAATTGCGATGTGAGATTCGACATACCATAAGAGAAAGAGCTAAAGATCGTAGGGATGGACTGAGTATTGTACCTAGGTGTACCAAAAATAGACCCAAAAGGGTTTGTCACTACAGGTTGAGTATCAACCATAGGTTGGATAGGAGTGATGACTGAAACCTTTGGCACTACAATCGTAGTGGTCGAAGGTGTAGAAGGTGTTCCATTAACTACGGTAGGTATGGGATTTGAATTACTCCCAGTATCTTTTTGACTCGACTCAATACTCATACTTCTATGACCAAAAGTCTGGTAGGTGTAGGTGCGTGATCCAAAAATGAAGGTATTACTGATAAATTGCAAGTTAGTTTAATGTACTTTATGCATCGGATCGATAAGAATGTGAAATATATAAACTTATTATCTTGTTTGCGGAATATCAAATGTGACTTTTACTTGATGGTCATTAATGATTTAAAAAGATCAGCCATTAGCAATCATGCTACAAATGAAGAGAAGAGAACAACAAAACAGAAAGAGAAAAGAGACAAGAACTTGTTAACGGAGTTCACCAATCGTTGGCTATGTCTCTGGGCCTGCTTCCAAGTGGAGGACCTATATATTGCTCTTTAAAATGATCAAAGTTCTCTTACATAGGCTCTTTGTTGTTACATTACATGCTTCAGATCTGTTGTGCAAGACCTCCTTGCTAAAATTCATGCATGCATCATCAAACTCCTCTCAACAACATGAGAAAAATGCCTCTCAAAACATGAGAAAAGGCCAAAAATTACAAACTGCTCCTTCAAATCCATGCATCAAAAGTTGTCCTACAAGCTTCAAAAAGCCTAGTTTTTATAGTTTTCAGGCTCAGATGAGGAAGCCCAACTTCCCCTAAGAATCTGGCCTCTTTCTGGGATCAAATCCCCCTCCAAATGGCCAAGATATCCTCAAAAAACCATTTTTTGGTCATAATATCAGGCTAAAATCAACATTGTATAGTTAAAAAACCATTTTTATTTAAAAATACACAATGTAGCCCCCTTGGCTAGGTGCGTGCCCTCTTTACATGGTCATATGCACTTCATATGGCCAAGCGCCAGCCCTTTGGGCTGCGCGCTGGCCTTGAATAGGCTCCAACTCCTGGTTACATGGCGTGTTCCATGGAACCTTCGGCCTAATAAAGAATGCACATTGTATTAAGCCCCCAAATTCGGGTGCTTGGATAAGGTCACAGCCCCCCGAATCTTGTGGTTAGGTGCTGGAATCATGGCCTTAATCCATGCATCGGATGTTTATTGGATAGTCCGTACCCACGGTTATATGTGTTCTGACAAATGACCATGGGTTGGGGCTTAGCCCCAACCCCCTCCCTTATGCGCCATAACAATATATGAAACATATATATAACGTTGTGGGTTATAATTAAAAGGTAACATGTTTGGCGCGTTGGTAAAAGGACCTTTCCTCAAAGTTCTTGGGCTTTGTTATCGGTCATGGGTTCAAAACCCATTGACCCCAAAAAAAATTGGAACCTATCACTTCGACCATTGACTTGGTGCCACATGGTTGCCCATGCCTGGGCCACATGGCACCACCACATTTTCTCGAATATTGACAAGTGTCACTCTGCCATTGGTCCAAGTCTACACCATCTTCCTAATCACCTGTCACCACTTGTCTCTGCCACATTAGTATCATGAGGTGTCTTTGGTGATGCCATGTTGATGTCAGCATTGACTTTTTTCCAGTTTGACCTTTGACTTTTTAGTTGTTTGAGAATCTGATCAGAGTGTGATAACTCTCGCATACGGTGCCTGTTTGAGAAAGTAATTATATGGCTGGAATCAGTGTGATGATCTGGTTGCAATGGAATTGGTTTCAATCCATAATGAGAACTTTCATTTTTGAGCATTTTCTGAGCTTGGGGAGCCTCCTGGATTAGTGTGTGTACCATGGTTGATAATTTTATGCCTTTTAGAAGGAAAAGACTCAAGATGCGGTGGTAACTTCAACAAATGGTGAGACCTATGAGGAAGTGGGTCTGGCTCCACAATCACTCAAAACTCAAGATGAAACAGATCCTAAGGCCAATTAATAATCAAAGAGCACACCAAAGTAAACAAAAGGCCATATGCACGCAAAAAATATATAGTGGTTGAAAAGGGGCCTCCCTCACTAAAGTAGGTATGCCTCTCCCAAGAGGGGCCTGAGACTCCCTTCAAAAGATCGAAGGTATCATAATTTGTTATAAGGGCCCTCGTGGGATTAACAACGCAGTTGGTTTGATCCCCCCGGAGAGGTAATCCTCCATAAAGGTTGTGTGTTGTCTGGCCATTATCTGACACTGGGTACCTGCAGAATAACCCCTGCAAGTAACCTATGTGGCTACCTATGTCAAGCAACTAAATCCACCACAATATAACCAATTCTCAGGAGAACAGTCGTAAGTCAGGTTCACCGTATGGGCAGGGTAACAAAGCCTGAAATCTTGAAAGCACTGCCTCTCACAAAGGTAAAGGTACTAGCAATACCACCATATATGAATAGATCTCTGGAAATATCTATGACACTAAGAAGGTATTAGAGGGATATCTCTGCAACCAACTTTGTGTGACCTCGTGCTTAACTCCGGTGTGAGTGGAGCCTCCTGACGTCACCAATTATACAATGGATTTCACCACTCCCTTAGTCAGACACATATGTTGAGTTTATTAGCCTTGGAGAAGTTTACTCATAAAATCCTATTCCAAGGCTCTATATCTTAACTTAGTTTGTGTACCCTGAAAAATAAAAACGTTTCTAATCAATTTTAAATTTATCAGCGTTACTTAAAATGTCTTTGTTTACTCAAAAGATGTGATCATGAAATTGATTATGTTATGACTCAACAAGTAAAAGAAACGAATATGAATATAATGCAAAGTCCTAACTTCAATTCTCAAGAAATGATAAGCTTTTCAAAATGCAACTTTCAATTCAACTATGCAATTTTAAATAAGATGCAATATTTCCATACATGTATCAAGATCAATAATAAGAACCCAACAGATCAAATGCCATAATGCTAAATCTATATTTTTTGTATTTTCAATATAAATGAATGAAAATGCAAGGACTGGACCACAACTTGATATATAGACCCTACTGTAAGCAGAAAGAGACAAACCAATCAAGATATCAAGAAGGAAATACCCAACCCAAAATGCAAGGACAACTAATGAAAAATATGATGAGAAAGAAAAACCACCCAAAAATTCAACCAAAGAAAGGTTTCATATCACTCTCCTGGCACTCAATAGTTATGAAAGAGACCCAAGAAGACTCAACAACCATCAAAACTCACCCAAAAAACACCAAAATCAATAATCAAGTAGAAAAGATTAATGTATGTGATTGTTTAGGCAAAAACCGTGTATGTACGTGCCCTATATAATGACAACTCGCGTATGTACGCGTCTGTCAAGGGAAAAACCACGTATGTGTATTAAAACATTGCCAGGTTAAGGATAAGGCCAAGAAACTCATATTCAAAATGAAAATAGGTTGTTAATCAATCAGACGATAAGAAAACTCAAGCTAACTGAGAGCAATCTAAGGAGAACAACACTCCAAATCCCCGAAATAGAAGATTCAATCCCCAGTATGGTTGTCAATTTTTTTACGAGCAAAATCACTCTATGGCAAGGGGTAAACCACAACAGATGGAAATGACTGCAGAAATCGACTCTATACTATATAAATGTAAATGCTAACAAGACAAGATAAAGAGCCTACCTCGTCTGAATGTTCGATGAAGACCACCATTGAGCACATGACACAAAGCTTTATACCTGCAACTTGTCCTCAAAAACCAATATACACAAGTGTATGGTGATAATATATAAAGTTAGACCATATAATAACATAATCCATTAATATTCATAACAAATACACCCATGGAATAATAATTCAAATATTTGCAAGACATTAATTGGACAAGAAAAGAGTATTTCTATTAGAATATAAACAAAAGAAGTGTATGAATGACAAAATTTTATGTCGGCACGTCTCGGAACCAAGAAACTAAGTCCCTTCCAGCTGGGCCTCCACCACTTCAATCCTCCACCAAAGGCAATATCATATAAAAGAGACAATGAGGTTCTTCATTAAAGAGGAAAGAGCTTGGGGGATAGACAATGTGTTCAGACTTTAAAGGACAAAGGGATGCAGACTCAATATGAAGTGAATAATTTCTTCAGAGTAACTTTGCTCTCCAAAGTTGAATTATTCTCCCCTTCCACAGCTTGGATATGGCCCATTTATAGCCTTTAAATGGAACTGAAGGGTTGATTCGGAAAGTTTCCAGCATATGGAAGGTCAAAGATCATGGATCTCGTGACGTGGCATGGAAACCCAACACCATTTTTTTTAATTTTGGGCACAAAACCCGTTGTATGCGGGTTGTAATGGTGCAACCTCCATATACACATGTTGTATAGCTATTAGGGTGCGTATATGTGGAAAAATATTATTTTTAGCTCTGGGAATTGCAAAAAGCGACTTTGAGTCTGCATAGGGAAATGGAAAATGCCTTATGAGCAAATGGGGTGAGGCAAATCTTGCTATAACAAAGACAACATATGCAACCATTTTGATCAAGGTATTTTCCAAGCAAACAATTTGAATCGTAATGGAAGAAAGGAGTGATAAATCTGAATTCATTGATGGAAATCAAATTACATTGTGTCAAGAGAGAATGGATTTGTAAAACATCATTCCAACGTTTACAAACAGTTCAAAATCTTATCAAGACTGATAACGGAAGGTATAAAACACCAACTTCAATATATCAAATGGAAAAGAACTCCAAATTGTTGGACCCATTGTCATTTGAGCACTGAAAAAAAATGTGCACAATTAATTCAATCATTTTATAATAAAGACAAAAACATAAAACCATAAATTATAACAACGATGAGCATAAGCATTTATATCAAGAGAAATATAACCATAGAAGCATTGACATGGATATTAAAACAAAAGAGTAAATGCTGTGAATATCAAATTGTGAATGCAAGAAACAAAACATACTAAATGATTTGAACATTGTTTCACAGATCAACAAATGAGCGGTCAACTTTTGTTATCCTCTGTTATTTGCCCAATTACAACTTTTATGCAACTGCTTTATACATGCAATTTTTCTGCAACTACTGTATATATGCAATTTTTTTGCAACTATTGTATATATGCAATTGTAACATAAATAATAGCATATTTTAACATATATATACAATTTTAACAATAATAAAAATATAAATAATGACACAAATAATAACAACTTTTTTGCAACTATTGTATATATGCAATTTAAACATAAATAATAACATATTTGCAACTACTCTATATTGCATATCAAAGCTTTAGTATCGAATGACACCACTCTTGCAAAGCAATGGTGCGCTCTACATTGAAGATAAATTTGTCAACTAATGTAGATTGCAACTATTGTATAATGCATGTTTAATTTTATGGCATCCTAATGTTGAATCTAAAGGTTTAATGCAAGAATGCAAGGTGGTATTGATATGGTGCATAACCGCAATATGTGATCAGTCATTGACCTTGGATTGAGAAGATAAGTCACCTGGAACTTATGACATAAATATAGGAATTTTTACAATTAAACAATATGTTAACCTTAACTTCAAAAACCCTAACATTTCAAATGAAATGTTGCTATCTTTTTGTTATGAATGTTGGATAAGAATACCTTAAACTAAGGAATTAAACAAGATAAAATCTATTGACAGAATGTTGCTATGTTTTCTTTATGAAAAGTAATGTAAACTCCATTCTAAGGAAGATGGTTGAAGAAAAGTCACCTACCTTATAGGATATTTTGTTCAAATTTTACGAGAAAAATATTGGAATTAAAAACTAAAAATAAAAAACAACGTTTACCTAAACGTGAACATACACTTATGAGTGTCTATAGGACTTTTGTTAGGTTCAAAGATGATTTTTTTAAAGATTGCAGTATAGTTATAGTTTGAGGGGTGCAAGATGTAACATTTTTGTTATAGGTTAGGGTATGGTCTTTTTCTAAATGAGTTTGATGTTAAGAATTAGAGTGTAAAGGTTCTAAAATTTGGATTTTTGTAGGTAATCTTATCAAAATTTGGTTATAAAAGAATTATTGGAATTTGGTTATAAAATAATTATTGGAATTTGGTTATAAGATAATTATTGGAATTGCAATTTTAAGGTACTTGATGTTTATTTTTAATAAAAAGTAAATTCAGCACCCTCAAAACCCTATTATGCTTGGATTAAACAACAATTAAAATCTAATCAAATTTTATGAAAAATGAAAAAAAAAAAAAGTAAAAGGTGTGATTTGCTTCAAGAAAATCAAGTTTTGAACTCTATTAAAAATGATGGCTAATATTTAAATATATTACAATGAATGACATGAAACGTTGGTGTGTTTGCCTCAAGAAAATCTAGTTTTGAACTATATTGAAAACTATGGGTAATATTTAAATATATTAGTAGGCCATATGATGTTTAAAAATATGGTTTATTATTGTTTAACATAACTTATCTCCATTTGCTTCATATCATCTCAGCCCAGAGTTTCCAGTATAGCCATCCCCACCCTCCTCTCATGTAAACCTACGAGCTACTAATAAATGATGGGGGACCCTTTCGACTCAGTAGTAGAGTAATGTCATGGTAAGGCATAAGTCATCGGTTCAAGTCTGTTAAAGGGCTCATGTTTCCTATGAAGAAAGAAGGTATGGGTTTCTATTTATCATATTATGATCTAAATCTTATCGAGAAGAAAATATTTTGTTCGAGGGAAGAAAACTATCTGTCATGATTCCATTAACGAATACTTATATAATTTAAAAAAGTAAAAATAAGGCTTGTTCCTATTATTTCATTAATAAATATTTTTTAAAATCTAAACATAAAAAATTTGCAATCTTTCTCAAGATTAAATATATTTACAAATTTGCAATATTTTTGAAGATTAGATATATTTACAATTCAAGTGGATTAAAATTAAGTTATTATTATTTAAATTGAACTTAAATTATAGTTTTTTTTATTATTTTCTTATTATTATAAAATAAACCCTAATACAAACAATTGTACCTTGATATTTCACTTGAAGAAGCACCGTAAAGATAAGAAGTAGAGTAGGAACCAAAAATATATTAAGGAACCGTACAACATCAACTTGAATACAGATTAGAAGTAAAGAACAAGTTTATGTACATCATTCAAGCATTATCGTTTCTAAGGGTTGGTTATCAGTTTCATGCCTTACTAAGAGATTGTTCTGACAATAAAGGAATTAAAGCAGTCAAGCCTTCACACCGGCCTTACCTTTATACGTCTAACCGAAATGGAACTCAAGTGAATATTGAAAGCTAAAAAGAGTCGATATGACCTTTATACTGAAGAAAATACAGTCAATCAGTGAATAAATCCCCAACCCAATCAACTACACTTATGCCCTCAACCACAATAACCCTAACCCTAATACGAATAACCCTAACCCTAACCTTTTCCTTTTTAAGTTTAGTAGGTCATATGATGTTTAGTATTTTTCTATACAACGAGAGAGAATTTTAAATAATAAAGATAATCAGAAGGTATATTTTTCCAACAACGAGAGAGAGTTTTAAAAAATAATGACAATCAGAAAAATGTGTTGAAATTACTAAAACAACTGAGAGAGGGGGGGGGGGGTGAATCAGTTGTTATTGAGCTTAAACAATTTTAAGTCTATTAAAACATTATTAATCTTTCTTCAACTGATCATCAACAATATACAACATATGGACAGTAAAATTAAAGAGCATCAGTCACACATAAGGTATACACAGAGACAGATTTTCACGAGGAAACCCATAAAGGGAGAAAACCTCTTCTTCTTCGAAATGATAGGTAGTCTTTTAAGTTCTATACATCATCTATAATTGAGCACCAACTCAATGTGAGGTTGCTACCTCTGTTTTACAAGATGCAACTTGTTTGAGAGCACCAACTCTCTGGTTTCTCTAGCACCCACTAGAAGGAAGCACCAACTCCCTTAATGTTCCAGCACCAACTGGATGGAAGCACCAACTTCCAGTTACACAGGCTCCAACCTGTATAACAGAGAACACTTGTTCTCCCTTGCACCACCTTGCCACCCTTGTTTCTCTGGCTGTAACCAGATGGAAGCTACAACTTCCTGTGTTCAAGTTCTCACTTGAACCACTGAGGACAACAGTCCTCCCGAGCACCTCCCAACCTCCCTAGAACATAAATGAACAAATAATCATTCAACTATACAGATAAATCAATTCTTACCAATCTTTCTTTGTTCTGTAAATCTGGTCATATTCTAACTGTTCTGCAATTCATTTCTTCCTCTGTCTGTTCAGCAGGTCTACTCTGTATCAACTTCTTCTGTCATTATGCTCAGCTTCAAGTTTTCTTCATCATCAGTTACTCTTCCATGAGTTTCATCTCACACTGTGCATATACTCCATTTCACTCTCCACACCCTGATTTTCCATTTCTTATTTTTTTATTCATTTCTCATGCAGAACTCCTCACCACACGCTGTCTGTCTCATTTTCTTTTATACACACTCACGGCGGTTCAACTTCCCATTTCCTTATTGTCTCTGCAACTGAAACGCCAACTAATCGGCAATCATGAGTCCATTTCGCTAACAGATTCGAAACCGAGGAGTTAACTGTGAGAGAGAACAGTAACCCTCCGATCAACACTTGATCTAACGGTTCAGATCATTCCGGGATTTTGCATATCGCGATTTCGACATTCCTGATGTTCAATGTTCTTGTCACTTACAAATCCCGATCCATGAAACTCCGTAAAGAAGTCGGATCAACGGTCCATATCACATCTTGATCTGACGGTTCAGATCCAGTCGAGATTTCACACATCACGATTTCGACACTCTTGACGTTCAGTGTTTTTGTCACTTCAAATTCTCGATCCACAAAACTCCGTAATGGAGTCGTATCAACGGTCTAGATCACATCTTGATCTGACGGTTGCAATTGCGTCACGATTTCGCATATCACGATATCAGGATTCTTGATGTTAATGTTCTTTGACATCTCCAACACTCGATCCTCGAAACCCCAAAAGGAACTTGGATCAACAGTCTAGATTCAATCTTGATTCAATGGCTGCGATTAAATCACGATTTCGCATATCGCAATTTCGAAATTCTTTTTGCATTGTTTTCTTGTCTCTCCATGTCGCGATTCGGGAAACTCCGATATGGAGTTGGATCAACGGTCCAAATCTGATCTTGGTTCAATAGTTGCGATTGAATCGCAAATTCGCATATCGCGATTTCGGCATTCTTGTTGCATTGTTTTCTTGTCTCTCCATGTCACGATTCATGAAACTCCGATATGGAGTTGGATCAACGATCCAGATCTGATCTTGATTCAACGACTGCGATTTAAGTCGCGATTTTGCATATCGCGAAATCGAAATTCCTGTGGATGATATTACTCGACATCTCCAACTCTCGATCCCCGAAACTCCGACATGGACTGGAATCAACAGTCCAGATTCAACCTTAATCTGATGGCTGAGATTAAATCACGATTTCGCATATCGCGATTTCAATAGGTTAGGGAACATCATTCCTTTGACTCTCCAGTCAGCGAAGTGACAATCTAACCCCACGTGTCCTACCCGTAAATGAATGGTCCTCCTTCTTTCGGAATTTTGTACGCCCACTTCTCCTTGTACTTTAAAGAGCGTGCATGTTCTCCTTGATCCAACGATGGTCGGGTCCTGCGCTTGGATCTAACGTCTGAGATATGTCATCCTCTTCAATGCGCTCTTCTTATCTACATTCAGATCTGACGTCCCTCGTTCTATCGGGAATTTGAAGAGGATCCAACGAACATAAATGCTTCTCAAACCTTACGGGCCTACCTCTTCAGCATGCTCTTATTCAGATCTGACGGCCATCGAGAATTCAGGAAGAGATCCAACGAACACGATTGTTTCTCTTCCCCGATTATCACTGCACCGCTGATCATCGATGTTGTACTCAAGCCATCATTACTATTGTACTTTCCATCAATGACAAGTATATGTTGCCTATAAAATATGCCAACAATCCTCTGTACATTATTCATGTACTCATGCCATTCGTTGTATGTTAAATATTTGCCAACAATCTCCCCCTCTGGCATTGATGGCAATACAAGCACCCACATGCATTCGGACTCGACTCTCCTCCCGAACTTTTTTCTCCCCCTTTGACATCAATGTCAAAGAAGAAACATTCTTCCCTTGATCTGTTGCAAAACATACTCCCCCTGTCGACTATAAGCTTCGTGGAAATACACCAGATATTCAATAAGTACTCCCCCTGACCAGGTGAACAGATTAGACACAAGAGATTATAACCCCCAATTTTTTACGAAGATATCCAAAAGGGGTCGTTGCTAATGGTTTAGTAAAGATATCAGCAATTTGTTCTTTGGAAGGAATATAATTCAGCTGAATAATT